>LTAE01008238.1:0-20963 GCA_001647135.1 Pontederia paniculata | reverse complement strand
CGTCCATTCCTTTAGCTCAGGTCGACCACTGTACTGAACTTGAATATATCCTGTTACAGAAATCAGCTCAAACAAGTTCATCAGTACAGGCTGAGTTCACTTACAAATTTGTGATCATTCAAAACATTCTCGGGATCCTAGATTCAACAGATAATGCTTCAACATCTTCTGCATTCACTTCACAATTTTCATCAATTATCATGGTGGTCGCCTCACAATGCATTTCTTGATATGGTCCACTGATAGTATCATTATTGATTTCATCATTTTCCATAACTATTTCAACTTCTATGATATTTGTAAAAACTTCTTGGTTTAATCTTTTGTACAATGTGCCAATTACCTCCCAATTTATTATTTTTAACATAGAATACTTGTGATGCAAGAATATATTGATCATTAGTATATCACTTACGAGAAACATTAACACTTGAAAGTAGTTGTCTTTTTTTATTTCCTCTTATTTTTCCAACATCCCATCAATCATAGTCGAAAAGAAAAAAATATTATAGTCTAATGACGCAATAAAGACGCCATAAAAATCAATATCACAAGATTGATGACATCCTTAGACTACTACGCCACCATTTTTTCCTTCTCTAAAGTATGAAACCGAATGCCATTATTAATGCACCCACTCTACCATCTAGCTCTTGACTTAGGACCAAGTGCCAAGGAATTAAGAGCATATGTAGCTTTCGGATTTTTTTGTTGCTGTAATTTGATAACATAATTATATCAATATTTTTATATTAGATGATGCAATAAAGATTCTTTCAACATGTTTATTAATGCAGTAAGCAATATATTAGAACATATTACCTATTCTTGGAACCAATTTATGAATTCTCTCTCGTGTCTTTCTTGTACATTTATTGTAACATCTCAGATTTTTAAATAAATAAAATAAAATAAAAGGAAGATATAATGAGATAAGAAAATATATAGTTGGTTAGGATTAGGAAGAGAGTTTGAATTGAAGTCAAATTATTATATTTTTCTGATCAATTGGATATTCTTAGTCCTATACAAATAAATATTTATGGGACCCCTAAACATATGGAAGATTATCTTATAGAATTATAATTATATACAAAGTCAGAGTCCTAATTGTATTCAAACTCCATCTAAGGGTGAATCCCCTTCCCTTTAAATAAGACCCAACCACTCCTCTCATCCCATTATTTTCTCTCTCAAATTTAAGACATCAGAAGTTCTCCCTCTCTTCTTCCTCCCCTCTCTCTCCCTCTCTCTTTCTCTCTCTCGGTGCCGCGGGTCATGGAGGACCAACACAGACCATGTCCACAGGGGACACGACCCGTGTTGCACGGGAAAAAGAAGAAAGCAAATCGCGTTGACAAAGGGACACAGACCGTGCGACAGAGCACCATGAAGACTTAAGAAAACAGACCATGTTCGAGTAGGACACAGACCGTGTCACGCATGCTTGACAAAGAACAAATGGGATCGACCAATGGAAAAGCAAGGTATATAATTAGGAGGATCAACTTTAGGATTTCTCATATACGTATGATAGAGTAAAAGAATTATTAAAAGGAAATATTGATTTAATGCATAATCGAAAAACAGACATCGACCGTGTTGACCATGACACGATCCGCATCTTCTAGAGCCAGCTTGAGACACGCCGAGTACAGACCGCGTAGACAAATGACGCGGTGGAAGATAAATCATGTAAAGAAAACATACTAGGTCACTGTTCGTGATTATCACAAAGGAAACGACAAACCAACCGTAATGACAAAACGGTACGTGTTACATTGAACACGGTCCGTGCTCTCACCATAAAACGCCCCTATAAGTCGAAACGGCTGTGTTCGCGGAACACGCTTGACCCGGTACCCAACCCGGGCCGTGTCGATATTGACACGGGCAGTGTCCCGGGGATGTATGATGCATGTTTGTATGACTGTTTGAACTTGATTAAGGTAGGGTTAGTATACTCTCACGTGAACTTAGCATTGTAGGTAATTAAAAGATAAAATATGTAAATGTTTGTGATTGAAATTATGCATGAAGAGGAAGGCCCCGATAGACTTGGAGATCAGACTTTAATTCTATAAGGTTATTGGTGTTCTCTCATGTGTTTATTGAGAACAAGCTTTAATCCTATAAGGGTTATCAGTGTTCTTAGTTATTGCAAAAGGGCAGACTTTAATCCTATAAGGGTTATTGATAGAGAGAGTAGGTTTTAATCCCCTAAGGGTTATTGGTGCTCTCTCTCCTGGTTTAATTATTATTGTTATTGATGGGTCTCGGGTTGACTCATGGTCTAGCTAGCTATATTGGCTCCGGATCGCTGAAATCTTCATTTACTAATAATTGAAAATGATTGATTGAAAATAATTGATTGAAAGCGATCGATAGAAAATGATTGATTGGAAAGGAAAGAAGAAAGATAGAACATGGAACAGACTGAATGCCATTGATTTTCTCAAATGAATTATTGATTATAATTGAAAGAAAGAGGAAAGGTAAAGTGATTGAAAGCAAAGTTAATGATGATAGTATAATGGAAAATGTTCTCTTTTACTTGTATCTTTAATATGCTTTGCCCTATTGAATTATTGTCCTTTACATATTGGGCTTCATAGCTCATGGGAGGATTGTCTGCCCTGCATTTTAATCATACATGCAAAAAAATAGAATATATGGTGATTGCGCAACAGTAGGATGATAATATTCGTGATGAGATGACTTGCACATGGCATAGGTCCTAGTTATAGATCAAGTATTGGCTTCCGCATTGACATGTTCATAATATTGACCAGTGGATTGGTCAAAGGAGAAGTCAAAGAAGTAAGTTGGTAGCGTCACCAAGCCTGTATTCTGCCAGATGGCGAGGTGGATTTTGGGGTGTTACATTATCCCACTCGTCTTTTGCAGTCCATCAATATGTTCTCTACAAAAAGAAAATAAATCATAATGTTAGTGCATTCAAAACGTATAAATAAAAAAAACCACAATGAAGAAACACTTACTATAAGCAAAAGTCTATTTCCACACAATTATTTAAGATATACCATCAAACTTTCTCAACAATAGACTTTTTCATGATTTTAATGTTATTTGGTGAGCCACGTGTCCGAACATAATGTCTAAACACTGATAGTTCTCTATTTGTTGTACCACCGTCATAATTTATTTCTTCTTGGTTGAATTTTGTTTCTACTCCAGTTAGATACAACGAGCAAAATGTTAAGCATTCATTATCAATATATGCTTCAACAATTGAAACTTCAGGAAGAGTTTTGTTTCCTACATATTTTTTTCAACTTGTGAAGAAATCTATAAAAAATATTGAATTAAATCTTTTCATAAACTTAACTTAAGAAATAAAACAAGAAAAAAATACCATTCAATCGGATACATCCAATGATATTGCACTGGTCCCACAAGCATTGCTTCTTCATGCTAATGGAATGCCAAATGAACCATTACATCAAAGAATGTTGGTGGAAATATTCTTTCCAGCAAGCAGCTTATGTAGTATGATTGCAATATTTTTATCCAATCTTTTCAAATCTTCTATTTTATTAATCTAGTACAAACTCTTTAAAGAAGATGCCAAACTCCATTGTTGAGTGTGCATATATATATATTATATAGGGATTAATGCACCTACAAAGCATCACTTGCTTTGTAGGGATACTTAGCAAATCCTAACCATATATTGCATAATAAATGATAATCAATGATAAATTTTAAAATTAAAAAAATGACTTATTAAATCTATCGTTGATTATGCAATATATGATTAGGATTTGCTAAGTATCCATAATAGCCACAAATTGCAACAGGAAGGAGACGTAGTAAAAGATGACAATCATAACTCTATAAATCAGAAATATTTTTTTATTTACATTCACACATTGAACAATATTGGATATATAATTGTTAAGAAACTTGACTAGCTTCAACCATTCACAAAATTGCTTTATGTCTTTGGAGGACAATGTATAAGAAGCTTATGACATCAAAAGTTTATCTCCATCTAGAATCAAATGTAATTCCTTTCTTATGCTCATATCTTGTAAATCTAAGCGAGCTTTTGGACTATCCTTTACTTTTGAATCAATATTTAATAAAGTTCCTAAGATATTTCACATATGTTTTTTTTCAATATGCATAACATCAAGGCTATGTCTAATCTTTAGTGTTTTCCAATATGGCAATTGAAAGAAAATACCGTTTTAGTCCAATTTAACTCTATATCTGTGTGTTTTCTTTTATGGTTGACTGATAATTTTCCAAATGAGATTTGGAATATTATTAATTTTTTTCAAGAACCACTTCGCTAGACAATTGACTTTGATCTATCTTCCTTCGTACCATCAAATTGCTTGTGATGAAGTCTCCATATATGATTTCTATCTAGAAAACATCGGTGACCCATGTAACATATTTTTTCCAATGTTTCAAGAATATAGAAGATGTATCCTTATTGCAATTATGACATGTTAAGAACCCCTTTGCACTCCAACCTGATAAGGTTTCCATATTTAGGAAAGTCATTGATCGTCCATAAAAGTGCAGCATGCATTCAGAAACTTTGAGTAGAACACGAATCATATGTCATAACGCCATGTTCCCATAATTTTATCAACTCATCAACTAAAGGTTGCATATAAACATCAATGTCAATATCAAATGATCTATGACCTGGGATTAACAATGACATAAATAAAAATGGATCCTTCATCCATTTCCATGGTAGCAAGTTGTATGGTATGAGCATTACATGCCAAACACTATAAGAGTTACTCATATTACTAAAAGTATTGAAATCATCATTTGCAAGGCCTAATCTGACATTTCGTGGACATTTGTAAACCATGAATGTTTACTATCAAAATATTGGCATGCGATAGAGTCCGCAAGATGTCTAAACATATTTTCTTCAGTGTCTCTCTTATCTTTATGACACCTCATATCATTAGCTATTTTTCTTGATATAAATAGTCCTTGAAGCCTTGGTAAAAGTGAGAAATGTCGAAGTATCTTCTATGGAACTTTCTTTCGATTACCCTCATTTTTTATACCTAGATTCTTTGAAAATTGGACACTCATTTAAAAATTCATTTTCTTTCCTCTAAAGAATGCAATCATTCTTACAAGCATGTATCAATGTATAACCCAAGCCTAAATCTCGCATGATTCTCTTGGTTTCATCAAAAGTTTGTGGAAGGGTCTTACAGACAGGTAGACTTGAAAAACTGAAGCATCCTATCAACACCTATGTTGCTTATTCCTCCGATTGTTTTCAAATGAAAAATTTTAATAAAAATGATAGTTTGCTACGATTTCTACATCTCGGATATAGCTCACACTCCTCTTGCAGTAGTTTAAAAAATTTATTTGCATGTTCACTCGCAACCCCAATAGAATTACTTGCATTTTCTTCAATTGAAACAATTTTCATAGGTTCTTTCATTATTATGTGTAGAGTTTCTCATAAAAACATTTTGTAAAAGCTCATTTATATTATCACCTAATGTATTATCAGATGCATTGTGAGATCGTTCATTAGTGATTTTTAACTTGATTGCATCACCATGATACAACCATCTTGTGTACTCTCTATCAAAATCATTTAAAAGTAAATGATAAAGTAATTATTTAGGCATTTGCAAGATGATAACGAGTCCTATTTAATGAATCACAATGAGCAGTAGCAATATCTATGAAATTATTCAAACCGGTAAAGTATTCATGACTTCTTTCCAAAGAATGCTTAATCCATCTTCTTTTCATAGTTTGATTACCTAATTTAAAATTTTGCTTAGTATAGATCAAAATTGAAAACAAGTTATATGTGCATAGTCAAATATAATATTATAATTAAATCATAACAAATATAAAAATTCATACTTAATTTAACGTTGAACAGTCAATTTTGCAAATGCAAATTTCTCTTCAGCAACCTAAGTCATTAAAAAACAACTTTTTAATAATTAAATTGAATTAAAATAAATTTTAATAGCGTTGCGATTATCGTTTTGCTCATAGAGATGTGGTGACAATGTATGGCGTCTTTATGTACAGAGATGACATCCGCAAGATGATGACAATTGTCATCTTTGCGCGGGCAAGACTACCATGGACGTGAAAACTGCCATCTACCACGTAGAGATAGTGTGGAGGTCGTCTCTATGCGTAGAGACTGCACATTGACGTGGAAACTTCCCCAACATCGTCTCTGCACGTAGAGATGGCGCCAGCGATTTCTTTATGCACGAAGACGATGGCGTCCTACGTCCACGTCATCTTTACGCGTAGAGACGATGATGATGTAGTCTCGCACAGAGACCGCACTCATTATCTCTGCGACGTCTGCACTGTCTCTGTGCAAGACTACACCGCGTCGTCTAGAGTAGAAGCGACAAGAGACGATGTCGCTCATCGTCTGACACACAGAGAAGATCGAGTAGGAGAGACTTCACCGACATAGAAGATACACCGAGGGAGGCAAGCGTGGGAGTCAGGATGACAATCGCGCATAAATGAAAGAAGAGGAGAAAAAAAATGTAATTTAGGTTAAAAGTATTTATAACAACAATATCATATATAAATTAAGTTAGTATTTAAGGGTAAGTTTAAGTTAATTTTTTAATCTTAGTGGAAAGATAATTATATGAGGAAGATAAGAGTTAAAATACATATGTCTAACAAAAAAAAAATTAAGTTTAATTTTTATTTTATATTTTTTGTGAAAAATGGAGGAGATAGAGGTAAATAATTTTTTTTATGAAAAACAAAAAATACTGTTATTATTCTATATTTTGATGAAATTATTATTAATAATTTTGCATATAAGAATCATTATTATATATTTAATATATACAATATTTTCTATTATTCAAGTACATGTTATCATAACATTGGATTTTTTTTTCTTCTAAAAAAAACATTGGATTTTTTTGAAATAAAATAAATAAATTAATAATTATAAAAATATATTTAGTTTTTTAATAACAAATTAATAATGTTCATTATTTATACAGTGAATATAATTAACTATGAAATTCAAATTCGTGGCAATTATATATATTTGTTGCCACGAAAGAAATTATTGTGGTAATAGATATAAAGTTATTACCATGATGATAATTACTTGTGGATACAGCTGAATTAATACCCATGAACATTGCAATCATGATTATAAAGTATAGTTATAGCCACAAATATACAAATGTGGTTGTTAATTCGTGGCTATAAAACATATTTGTTATAGCCGATGTGGGGGACAACAACAAGAATATAGATGAAGCCTATGAACTAGAGAAGGAATATGAGGATTGACTAATGATTCAAAAAGTAATGACCCCAACACGGCATGAGAGTAGAGACAAACCAAAATAGAAAAATTGGAGGTAATGTAGGGTTGTTGGTAGAAAGGATCATCGCCGAGATGATTGTGCAAGACCTTATGCACCTCAAGATGTGCAAGCACCACCACCGCAGTAGAACAACTAATGCGGCAGCAGCAACAACAACAACAAAAAAAAAGGAGCTTGCCCATACAACCAAAGGTTCCATCTTGGAGAATGTTGCTGCAAGACAAGAGCATGTATTCACTATTGCAAGCTAGGCCACTATATCAAGGACTGACCCGAACTGAAGAAGGGCGATCAAAATCATTTTAGAGAAGGAGGTCCTGCCATATTAGTCAACGATGCTCATATGATCTGTAGATAGAAGAAGATTAAGATTGGTGTACCTGGCGGACCACAAGCCACTATTAGAGGCATTCCTTCTCAGGACATGAAAGTTTTAGTGTCCGCTTTGAAGGCACAAAGGATGCTAGAGAAAGAAAGTAGGGGTTACCTAGCTTGTCTAACAAAGTTGGATCCACCTACTGAAGGCATGTAATGGATAGAGATGGTGGAAGAATTTCCTTATGTCTTTCCAACAAATGTTTCAGGATTACCACCATAATGGAAGATCGATTTCCATATCGATCTCATGCCAAGGATGACACCCATCTTTGAAGCTCCTTACAAAATGGCTCCAACTGAGAGTTAGGAGATGAAGAACAAATCCAAGAATTATTGGATAAGAGTTTCATCCGACCAAGTGTCTCACATTGGGGCGTTCTGGTCCTATTATGGATCCCTACGATTCTACATTGACTATAGGATGCTAAACAAATTTACTGTGAACAATAAGTACTCGTTACCATGCATCGAGTCTTTGACCGGCTCTCCCAAGCATTGGTCTTCTGTAAGATCAATTTAAGAAGTGGTTATCACAAACTACGAGTCGCTAAGGAAGATGTATTGAAGACGACTTTTCAAATCAAGTACAATCATTATGAGTCCCTTGTAATGTCATTTGGATTAAATAATGCACCTGCAACATTCATGAAACTCATGAATAGAATCTTCATATTGTACCTCGATTATATTCACCATCGTGTTTGTAATGATATATTGATATATTCCTCAAGTCACGAATAACATCGAGGACACCTCAAAGTCATATTGGAGATTCTAAGACAACATCAACTCTTTGCCAAGTTCTCCAATTGTGAGTTCTGGCTCGACAACATAATGTTCCTCGCCACATAATATCAAAGAAAGGAATTTTGATGAATTTCGCAAAAGTGGAGGCTGTGGAAAATTGGGAGCAGATAAAGAATGTGTCGGAGATAAGAAGCTTTCTGGGAGTAGCATGGTACTACAAAAGGTTTATCAAGGATTTCTCCAAAGACCGCATCTCCCTTGACAAACCCGACCAAGAAGACTACAAAATTTATTTTGGTCACAGAAATGTGAAGAGATCTTTCATGAGTTAAAGATAAGATTAACCATAGCGCCAATATTAACGATTCTAACAAAAAGTGGAGGATATGAAGGACACTCATATGCATATGGTACAAGTTTGGGGCATGTGTTGATGCAACATGGCAAAGTGTTGGTCTATGCATCAAGACAAATGAAGAAGCACAAAATGAACTACCCGACTCATGATCTAGAGCTGACAACTATGATGTTTGCCCTTAAATATGCAGGCACTACTTGTATGGAGAAAAAAAATGAACTCTTCGCTTATCACAAAAGCTTGAAGTATGTCTTGACTCAAAAGGACTTGAATATACGACAAAGAAGGTGGTTGAAATTTTTAAAGGACTACGAATTTGCTATCAAGTACCATCCCAATAAAATAAATTCGATCGTCGATGCCTTAAGCAAAAAATGGGAAGGCAAGCTGACTTGTTCAAATGTAGGATGGTGGAATATGGTAAGAAGCATAGACTAGTGAAATACAAAACTTACCAGATGTCGGGCTACCCCTATCTTTCTTGCCTTCTCACCGGGCTTTGAAATGTATCCTAAGGAGGAGCGATATTGATGATCATATGGGGATTTAATGGGAGATGGTGGGCAAAGGCACAACAAGAGGATGCAAAGTACGACTACATGAGAAAATTGTTCTAAAAGGAGGATACATTTTAGGTGTTCACAAGATGGGGGAATCAGGTATAAGGAACATCTTTGGGTTTCAAACAACAAAGAGCTGGGAAGAGAAGTCCCAGGCGAGTGCCACAAATCGAAGGTCACCATCCACCCAAGAAGCACTAAGATGTACAAAGACTCACAATATAGTTTTTGGTGGAATGACATAAAAAAAGAGGTAGCCACCTATGTCTCAAAGTGCATAGTGTGTCAATAGATGAAAGTGGAACATCAATGACCATATGGTGCTCTCAAACCTCTACCCTATTCCCGAATGAAAGTGGGCGCACATTTCAATGAATTTCATCACCAACCTACCACGGACAAATGGTGGACAAGATGCAATTTGGGTGATAGTGAATAAATTGATCAAGTTAGCACACTTTCTATTGATGAAGATGAAGCAATCAATAGACAACCTTATGAAATTACATGTCAAGGAAATATTAGACTATACAATATTCCCAATGCCCATCGTATCAGATAAGGATCCGTGTGTTTTACCTCAAAGTTCTGGAAGCACATACAAAAGGATTTTGGCACAAGATTGAACTATAGGTAGTCATTTCACCCTCAAACAAATGGACAGTCTGAGAGAACAATACATACATTGTAGGATATTCTACGAGCTTGTGCATTTGATTGGCATGACAACTAGGATAGTCATTTGCCCTTGATAGAATTCACTTATAATAGTAGTTATCATGTAACTATCATGATGGCATCATTTGAATCACTCTATGGAAGACCATTCGTTCTCTAGTATGTTAGAGTGAAGTTGGAGAAAGAAATCTCATAAGACCATCAATTGAAGGAATATGCAAGGAAAGTTGATTTGATCAAGAATAGAATGAGAGAAGCCCAAGATAGGAAGAAGAGTTATCAAGATAAAGACCGAAGAGATCACACTTTCGAAGTAGGTGACAAGGTTATGCTAAAGAAGTCACCAACAAAAGGAGTGATGCGATTTAGCAAGAAACAAAAGCTTTGTCCTAGATATATTGGGTCATTTGAAGTATTGTAAAAGATTGGTAAAAATGCTTGCAGATTGGCTCTAGCACCATCATACAATCATGTACATTATGTGTCTTCCATATGTCTATGCTATGAAAATATAACCACGATGATGCAACTGTGATAAGGATGGAGAAAGCTAAATCTCAAGGAGGATCCGACCTAAAGAATACCATATGGAGATATTGAAATATCTAACACGCCCATAAGAAGTAAGATGGTACCGACAGTAAAGGTGGCCTTGACTCATCACTAGGGGAATGAAGCTACTAGGGACCCGGAGGTTGAAATGCAAAAGGAGTTACAACATCTTTTGGTAAGACCCTAACATTTTCGTAAAATTCTAGGATAAATTTATTTCTAAGGAGGTTATGAGTAACACCGTATTTTCTTTAAAAAAAAGAGATGAAATGGACTGTGTCTCACCTAAACGTGGCCCATTTTCATCTCAACAAATGGTCAACGAAGTTTAACCTTAATCTAAAGTTTATTTGAAATTTAAAATTGATATCCTTTCTAACTCTACCCAAACCCTCACACCCTATATAAACTTCTAGGCATGAGAAGAAAGACCCATTCCTCATTATTTTCCCTCAATCCGCAAGAGCCTTTATCTCCCCTCTCCCTCTCCTTTCTCTCATCTTCTTCCCCAAGATCACCAAGTATGACTAATATTAATTGTCTTTAATTCTTCTCTTTTCTTGGCCTCATACGGAGGGGATGCATGAAGGAAGTGCAACAAAGGAGAATGCCGTAGAGGAAAAACATGGGAAAGCCTAACATTGTCACGGAGAACGAGAGAAAGACTTTAGGATCGTCAAAAAAAGGTATGTAAGGGGACCCTTAGGGTTGGTAGGAGGTTTAAGGTTATCCCTCTATACTTGTTCTATTATTTAATTCATTAGATAAAACAAATCATGTTTCTCTACTTTTTCAAAGTTTTATTGATCTTAGATGATCGAAAATGTTGATCTAATGGTATAGAACTAGTCTCACAATAGTTAAGTTCCTTGTAGAAGTTATTCTTCCTATAAACACTATAATTGATATTAAAACTCATTAGGGAGAAAGGAAGACGATTGAAGCGCATCACCCAAGATGCATGCCACGTCGGTCAGCCAAGACAAAGGCAAGAAAATCCTTAACACAGACCGACACGAACTGAGTCACCCTGACATGGGCTATGTCAATCTACTTAGAAGAAAATCAGAGCCGATAGGTGCCATGTCACTTTTGGACTCGGACCATTCTCGACATCGTCTCATGCAAAACCTTAGTACGAACCATTTTCACTGAATTGAGCCGCGTTGAACCTAGGAAAAGTGATAATGACCCATAACCCGAGTCGAACTATGTTCAAGAATAGAAAATCCTAAAAATATGATATCTCAACTGAGAAAATGGGCCGCATCAAAATCTGACATACATCGTGTCTCAACCTAATAATGATACTAACACAGTTCGAAATTGTCGAACTCGGACCATGTCGATCAACTGGAGGAAAGAACACATGCCAACAAAAATGGACCATATTAAAACTAGAAATGGGTTGTTTCAACAAGGAGATGATAATGACACATGACGAAAATGATCTGTGTCGCACCTTGACATGGACTATTTTTCGAGGATCAATGATAGACTAGAAATGGGCCGCGTCAATCCATGACGCAAGCCATTTTCTAGAAGATGAAGTTTTCTATGTTTTTATATATGAAATTATAGATGTATCAAGGAAAGATTTAAAGAAACGTTAAAAGTCTTAAGAAAATACAAGAAATATTAAAAGAAGCAAGATAAAAGATGGAAGCCGTGGGTTTTCATGTGCACTAATCGTCAAAGAGAGAAAAGAACAAAAGTTAAAGCTAGGGGCATGATGATGTAGTTAAAGAAAATAGTGAAATTTCATGATGGTCAAGGCAAATCACTTAGCGAATTCTGGACTTCACCATATGTGAATGTCCATCCACCATATAGAGCCATCGTGGTGATATACAATCACTAACGAAAATACATGAAAATGTCATGATATTCTCTTAAGAGATGAAGAACTCTTCACAATATATAAATATGAAATAAGTTAAATAATAACTTCTATAAAGAAAGAAAGAAAGTCAAAAAAGAAAGGTCATGATAAAAAAAGGGACAAAAACAAAGATGAAAGCAAAAAAAAAAAAAAAAATAGAGCAACAAATGTTATAAGCAAAGAAAGATACAAAGCTAAAAAAACAAAGGCTAAAAGAGAAGCGATCCAATAGGATTGATGTCTTAATATTTTTATTCATATTTTATGCTTATGATATGCCTTTATATACAAATGTTTTCCCTACACGATTTATCTTTCTTTTACTTTATTTACCATGTTGACCCTTACATACAAGACATTAGCTCATAGGAGGTTACCTTTCTCTACATTTGGGTACTATAGGTAATCAAGCTTATATGATGGCGATGGTGGCATAGACGATATATATGGTTGCACACGGCATGGGCTTAATCTAGTTAGATTTTAATAAATAATAATGATGTTGTTGATGGTGTTGGATTTTATTTTATGTTGAATAATGTGACTTTAGCTTTTACTTTAATTCAAGACTTCTGCAAAATGAAAGAGTTTCTTTTATATTTAATTTTAATTTTCACACATATGTATATGATGTTGACCACAAAAAGGATCAAAAGTTAAGTCAAAGTATGAAAAGTTAAGTATGGGTAATGTCTCCAAGATCCGTTTGAACATGCATTTAGATCATGCTTTTGGGGAAAGAGAAGATACTAATGCAACATATACTTCAGGTTTATGCGACCAAGACAAAGACAATGTAGATTTGTAGTTGACTTGACGGAAGACTCCATCGAGTTCAAAATTGGTGTAGCTTCCAAAATTACAACGAAGTGAAAATATTTTAAAAGATAACAAGAAAGAAAATTTGATGAAAGCAAAAAATCACTTTCAAGGACAAAACATAAATACAAATATTCATAAGGAAATATTGATAAAATGAAGATCTACTATATACAGCAATTACAAAATACAAATAAGGATGAAAATAATAAAATATGGGAAAATGTTCTTCCAGAAGAAACACCATCTCATAGTATGGCCACATATTTAGATAGATATAAAAAATTAATGAAAATTAAAATATTAATAAATTTCAAGTGTTATAATTATTTAATGGAATGCAAATAGTCATTTATTTTAATTTGTCATTAAGCTCATTATGCTTTAATGGAATAAATAAGTTAAAATTTTTTATTATACTAATTAATCCCCCTTATCCCATGGTACCATTTTGCCTTCATTAATAAAAAGTCCTTGAGCCAACCTTTTTTGCTAATCTTTTGTGTTGATTTCAATGTGCATGCCTCAATAGCTGAATCGACATCCCACATTGAAGCTATTCACTCCAAAACATCCTCCATCTTAGAGCCAAAGTCACTTTAGAGTCTTGTGACCCTTCAAAGAAGCGCCCGTCCTAGTGCCCGCACAAGAAACCGCTCCATGTCTCATCATGTCAAGACTTTCGCCGTCCAAATCGCTAAAGAGCTTATTTAAGTGTCTCGTCGGCTTAAATGCCGCATGTGGCCTTGTTGTCCTTACAAAAAGGATATATATATATATATATGTCGATGTTTGATAATAAATAAATAAATAAATAAATATATATATATATATATATATTATAAAGATTGATGTTATTATTTTGATATTTTGTAACAAAAGGGAGAGTGAAGAATGAAAATAAAGGGAAAATTGAAAATATCAACAATTGTAAAGGTCATATATATAACATTTACTTGAAAATCAATTTAGATCTTTATTCATTCACTATAATAATTAATACTTCAAATAAAAAAAACTACGGAATTTTTAAGATGAATGCTTGATGAAGAGAGTGATGCATGATTTTATTATATATGTTGATTCAAAATTGCCATGAAAGCATGACTATATATTACATATAAATTAATTTTGATATTATATATTGTTAGGTTTTACTTTTAATTTTTTTATAATAATACAATATTATAGAATATTAAAAGTCAACTCGACAATTAGAACCTGAACCAACACAATCATAATCGATCATCAATGAATCAGATACGAGTTTTAATTTTTTGAATCCGATCAACTCGATGATCTAAACTTTTATATATTTTTATTAAATTTGAACCAATTTATTCTTAATAAAAAAATTTATATTACTTTAAAATTAAAATATATTAAAAAAATATACTTCATATCCTTTAAAACCATTACAACCCTTTAAAAAATCTTTCTTTTTTAAAAATATAATTAATATTAAATATTAAAAAAATAATTAAAAATATATGAAAAAAATTTATCGAGTAAACTGATGAACCTGATCCAACTCGACCTAATGAAGATCGGATTGGATCAAATTATATGACTAATTTTTTATCAAT
This sequence comes from Pontederia paniculata, assembly GCA_001647135.1. Lineage (NCBI taxonomy): Eukaryota > Viridiplantae > Streptophyta > Magnoliopsida > Commelinales > Pontederiaceae > Pontederia > Pontederia paniculata. The sequence continues at coordinate 6,042 of LTAE01008238.1, read as the reverse complement.
CCGATCCAATCCAACTCAAATAAAATCAATCGGGTTAGATTGAATTGAATTTGAGATCGGGTCGAACTAAATTTGACTCGTGAATACCCCTATTTTACTTTATGATTGTATTATTATTTGATATTTTCTGGATGAGAAAAATATACAAAATATAAAGAGAATATTGAAAGAAGAATGATTTAACTTAATTAAAAAATTATTATCCAACATGACTTTATATTATGTATAAGTATAGATATAAATTATTTTTAGACGCCTCTACTCCAAAAAGCACCGTATCGAGCTATTCTATTAGTCGTTGGCATCATTTCTTTTTTCTCTCTTAAGCAGTGTAAGGAGGTGATAAGAAAATATATTGTTACTTTTGAACAAAGATCATCAAATATTAAAGAAGAGAAAAAAACAATACCATTAAAATGAACAAATGTTAATTATTAGAATTGCCTCAATTGATAAATGATGGAGTTAAAAATTGATGATATTACATTGAAAATTTTATTAAATTATTTTTTTCGATTATCATCATAATTTTTAGGACTTCATTTTGATCATTCTGTATAACACATCTGACCATTATAGATGAGATTTTTAATAAAAAAATTATATTAAACAAATTAAACCCGAGAACTCTTTTCCTAAAGAGACTAAATTAATTAATTGTGTGCATTTGCAATCTCAAAAATATTATCTATTGAACAGAAGAAAAAAAAATACTAACAGATAATGGACCAGCAAACCGATACATTAACGGGCCTGAAATTAGTAGGCTTCAACAGGTGGATATAAAGGGTCTGAAGAGCGAGGCTGAGGGAGACCGCATTAGGTTTTTTGTTGCCGCCGCCGTCGTCCATCTCCCCTTCTCTTCTTCTCGTTCCTGTTGCAGGGTGAGGTTAAAGAGACGGTGGTCGTTCTCCGGTCCGCCGTCCGCCTTGACTGCCGCCGGCGTTAGTCTTGGCCCTCTCGCTCTGTCTTCTTCGTCCTCGTCGTCTAAGCACTTCGTTCATCTTCTTCCTTCCTTCATTACCGCCACAGGGGCATTATCCAATTTTGTTAGCAGTAGGTCTCACTTTTGATTTCATTTTGTACAAAAAAAAAAAACTTTGAATCCGAGAGAAAGGAACAAGTAAGAGGGCGAAGATGACGGTCAAGATGTCGAAGGCGGAGAAGAAAGTGGTGTACGACAAGAAGCTTTGCTCGCTGCTGGACGAATACAGCAAGGTCCTCGTGGCCGCCGCTGACAATGTCGGTTCGAACCAGCTCCAGAGTATCCGTAAGGGTCTCCGGGGCGACTCCATCGTCCTCATGGGAAAGAACACCCTCATCCGCCGCTGCATCAGGCTCCACGCCGAGAAGACTGGCAACAAGAACTACCTCAACCTCCTACCGCTCCTCATCGTACGCTTTTATGTCTACTCGAAATGCCTCATGCAGTCGTCTATTTTGTTTTTTCGCGTTGCAACTCCTCCTCGATCTTAAAAAAAAGTAATCTTTGTTGGATGCAGGGAAATGTTGGTCTAATTTTCACCAAGGGCGATCTTAAGGAAGTCAGCGAGGAGGTTGCTAAGTACAAGGTATTCGTCTTTCGCTGTCTTTCGGCATTAGAATATATGTCAACGTGTGATCTCTTGATTATATTTGACAATTAAGTAGGTGTTTGATAAAATGCACCCGGTCTCATAGTTGTCATTTATTGTTCAAATTATAGTCGTCCACATAGACTATTGAATCAACATTGAATTAGGTGTGAAACAAAATAGTATGTTCACTGCTGAAATCTTGCAACTCCATTGTGGATTTTTGCCAAATATGTTCCATTTTTTCCATGTAAAGAAGTCACAAATATTTGCTGAAACCTTTGATCTTTTCAAGAAATTTGTTTAAAACCTTTAACCCTTATTTTTCATCAATTTTTTCTTACTTTAGTGTGCATTGCCTCCAAAGTCCATTACATGGTTTCATGTGCTCTGGTACATTCAACTTTTGTGAGATTATGATCTGGGTCACTTAATTTTGAGTTTCAATATATAAGTTCATTAAGTTTTTAGTATATCATTTAGATCAATCAACTTTGGATTTCAATTTTTCTAAATAATCTTTTGATTTTATGTTAGGCCATTCTACTTTTATTCCCTAGAGATTTAGGCCACCCATCTCTTACCTATTTATTGTGCAATATCGCTCTTACATGGTGTATGTCACATCATCCATTTTATTGGAGTTCTTAAAATTTGTGTTGTTAAAAATAATCAAGATTTAGATTGTGAAACATATCTTGCATTTTTTTTAAAAACATAATTAATAATAATTTTTTTTAACTTGATGCTGTGGTGTTGGAGAAATAGTTGAGAAAGAGAAGAATCACACATACAATAGACACAGATTAAATGAGGTTCATAGTTAACTGGATTACGTCCTCGAGAGATGACAAAGTTTTCTTTAATATGGAAGAAAATAAAAGATATATAAAATTCAGAATAACCTAAACTCTAATGAGTTTATATATGGACCCCATAGAGACCTGTTATTGGACGGCCAACTGCGGCACCCCACATATTTGTGGGTTGCACTGCATAGATGTTATATAGGTTTATTGAGTTAAAGTTCAAGACAATATCGACATGTGGCGTGTGCCATGTATGCGTCTCTTGCCATTTTTAGTTTTGAATTGTGATTTAAATCTTAACATAACAAAAAAATGAGTGATTCATATATTGCAATCTAAAGTCAAGTGATTGAAATCATGATTTTGTAAAAGCAAGCGATGTAGAACATCTTTTATAAATAATGAATGATTTGTCTATTGAAAAGCATAGTTGAGTGAACCAAACCAAATATTTAAATTCAAGGTCTTCTTTCTGAAAAGTGATTTTATTCATTATGTCACATTGATATTTTGAACTAATGAAAGTAAACCTCTGTCAGTAATCAAAATGAAAAGATATTTTGAAATAATGCAGGTTGACTTTTGGTTTGTTGCTTTAATCATTGAAATTTGGAGGTTTGTTCTACTGTGCTGTTTAGGCTGTGACATAACGCTCATATCACATTTTCTGCTCTAAAGGTTGGAGCTCCTGCACGTGTTGGACTTGTGGCACCCATTGATGTCGTGGTACCTCCTGGCAACACTGGTTTGGATCCTTCACAGACATCATTCTTTCAGGTAATAACATTCTATTCTTACTTTACACATCGACTGCCGTATAGTCTCATTGTAATCACTATTGTCTTTCTTTTAGGTTCTGAATATCCCAACAAAGATTAACAAGGGTACTGTGGAAATCATTACCCCTGTTGAGCTGATCAAGAAAGGTGACAAGGTGGGCTCTTCCGAGGCTGCTCTCCTTGCAAAGCTTGGGATTAGGCCTTTCTCATATGGGCTTGTTATTTCGTCTGTGTATGATAGTGGATCTGTCTTCAGTCCTGAAGTTTTAGATCTAACAGATGATGACCTCATAGAAAAGTTTGCAGCTGGAGTTTCCATGGTTACTTCATTGGCTTTAGCCATTTCTTATCCAACTCTGGTATCTGCTCCTCACATGTTCTTAAACGCCTACAAGAATGTGTTGGCAGTTGCTATTGCCACAGAGTACACATTCCCTCAAGCAGAGAAAGTAAAGGAGTATCTTAAGGTAGGTGTTACCATTCTTTATCCATGATTTTTCATCTTATTCTTTCTACATATGGTTCTATTTTAAAATGTGAATTCTTGTAGGATCCAAGCAAATTTGCTGTTGCTGCTGCTCCTGCTGCTGCAGCAGAGTCAGCAGCTGCACCAGCAGCAGCGCAGGCTGAAGAGAAGAAAGAGGAGCCTGCTGAGGAATCTGATGACGACATGGGCTTCAGCTTGTTCGATTAGGCTTTAGTTGCGCAAGTGGAACCTTGGCGCTTTATCTGTCCCTCATCAAATCATATGAATTCGTAGGTTTTATTTAGGAGAGTTTATTAATTGTTTTCTGAATATTTTTTATCTAAGCAATTGTGTTTTGTGATTGGATCGAATGAAGTTGTTTAAGAGGAGTGTGGTATGCGAGTAGAGTAAGTGGTGGGAAATAAAGTGTGGTGAGTTATTAGTAAGTTTATGTTTGGACAAAAATTGAATGCAGATGATAGGTTAAGTTCAATGGATAAAAAATTAAATTATGAAATTTAAAAAGTTAATTAATATAAAAGTTTGTTTTATCCTTATGTTTAAAGATTAAAAAATAAAAATAAAATTGTATACAAATTTATAGTACGACAAATATCACTAAATTAGTGAAGTTTGAATTCTTATATTTTTTTGTGAATGAAAAAATGAAATGAGATGACATCGGAGTAATTATTAAGCATTGTGGAAAATAATTTTTTTTAGACAAAAAGGATTTTCATTTGCTTTTCATTTTTTACTTTTCTTTGTTTTTCTTCTTTTTCATCGGTTTTTTAGTCACTTATTTGTTTTTTTTTCCTTTATAAGCATGCAGATGTATGATGCATATGTAAGCAAAACACTCGATTAATTTTCTTATCTCTCTTGTGTTCTCAAATTAGTAAATTTCGTGCAATGCACCCACATCTAGTGACTATTTTCACTCGATTTATAACTCAAAACACTGAATTATGACATTAATTTTAATCTGTCTTGATTTTAATGTATGAGTCTTTACGCATGCAAGAAGTGAAACAACTCATAATTTTTTAATGATATCAAAAATTTATTTTTAATATACTTACAATGGCACTCTTAATGGTATGTGTTGCATATGGTGTAAAGATTCATGCAAAGTTTCGACATTCAAGAATTCATTCAACACTTCATGACATATTTGACCATAAACAAATTGAGGCTGCATTAAAATCTTTACACATACATGATAAAAGACTAACGATGCATGTGAACTAACTAAATGCTAACACTACTTTTCTCAAATCTATCATGAACATTGTCTTTAATGTGATAAAAAAGAAATCATAATAATGAAGGTATGCGGGAGGAAAGCTCACATGTTCATTGCACTGGAGACCAGAATGATGACCAATCATCATGCTCGATGTGACACTCACCTCTTGTTGGACTTGGATAAGTTCTTCAATGTCGGCATAGCAAGAAGTCCAATCACCATGTCTTGATCTTAAGGATTGCCCCATTTCGAATGAAGTGGCGTGTGGAACATGTGTATCATGCATCATAGTTGGGATATAATTATCACCCTCCATCTATAGTGCCGATGATTCATTTAAGCCTTGTTCCTCCTACCATTCGGCAAAATGTAGGCCGCCTTTGCTCAAGCCTCTCGATTGGAAAGCTCCAAATTCTCTTCTATTTTCATGTGAGAGGTGCTATAGCCTCCTAAGTTTTGGCCTAAAAATCCTCCTACTACTCACATGGCAGCCATTGTAAATTTGTTAACTTTTTTGGGTATTTTTAATGTGTGAGTGTTAGGAGGATTGAGAATTTTCTTTTTCATATTCATCCTTCGGTGATCGAGAAGTAAATGTGTGTACAATTCATCACGGAAGAGAAGGTGATATAGATCACCAATTTTTTGAATCATTCTCATGTTTGTTGAATCTAGGATCCGAGATTATTTTGATTATCACAAATTTGTATGGAAACTTAGTTTGAACTAATGAACTTGTTGAGCTGATTTCTGAAAACAGGATATTTGGGTTTAGAATATGAAAGGTCGACCAAAGTTAAAGAACGAACGACCTATGTGCATAGAATACATATCAGAAAAACTCTATGTGTGCAGCGGTTGTCCTAAGCATATGAAGTGGTCGACCAATATTGAAGACCAATATTGAAGGAGAATGCATGTGAAGAGGAGTCAAAGGTTAAACGGTCGACCAAAGATATAAAGAGGACGACCGAAGAGAAGGGCTGAACATGAGAGGTCGCCCGATATAGAGCAGTGGGCGACCAAAGGTATCACACTTACAACCGAAGGATGAAGAACGAGCGGTCTAAGGAGAAGTGGACGCTCAGTTAAGACTTAGTCGAAGAAGAGTCTTGGCTAAGTAGAGGAGAGGTCGTCCGAAGTTGAAGAGCGGATGACCAAAGAT
>LTAE01008237.1:7745-20964 GCA_001647135.1 Pontederia paniculata | reverse complement strand
GCCAGCAAATATCCCTTCCGTCGCCGTGACTCCTGATGCAACTCCCCCTCCTGCCGACATACCCCCTACTGAAGCCACACAGAATGCAGCAGGGTCTAGGCTTACGATTGCAACACCCCCACCATCTGAGGTTGCAGTAGTCGAAATCCCTCCATCCTTTGACTTTTCCGAGTCCACCACGATTCCAATTGGTAAATGACCAATTTGTCTCCAATTGGTCACCTCCACCATATGAGGCGCGGTGACCAATTGGAGACAACTTCTACTTTGTCGGGTCCACCATGATTCCTTATTTTGACACTATGTGACCGAGGAACATAATCTGGTCTAACCAATATTCGCATGTAGATAACTTTGCATACAACTGGTGTTGTCGCAAACTTTCCAATACGATCGTTAGATGCTCTTTGTGTTCCTCTGGGCTCGATGAGTAGATAGAGATGTAATCTACAAAGACAATGATAATTTGATCCAAGTAGGGCTTGAACACCTTGTTCATCAGATCCATGAACACAGCAGGTGTGTTCATCAATCCAAAGGGCATCACCAGGAATTCGTAGTGCCCGTTTCTGGATCTGAATGCGATCTTGGGCACATCCTCCTTTGCAACCTTCTGTTGGTGATAGGCACACCTCAGGTCAATCTTTGAAAATACTGCAGCCTTAGACAGTTAATCGAAAAGGTCATCAATCGTGATAGAGGATACTTATTCTTCATGGTGACCTTGTTGAGCATCCTGTCGTCGATGCACAATCTGAGAGAGTCGTCCTTCTTCTTCATGAACAAGACCGGAGCGCCCGAGACACTCAGTCTGATAAAACTCTTGTCTAGGAGTTATTGTAGTTTCTTCTTCAACTCATGCATGTCAGTGGGTGCCATCCGGTATGGTGCATTAGAGATTGGAGTTGTGTCTGGTAATTAACAACTCTATCTTGAAGTGTACTTCTCTCTAAGGTGGCAACCCAAATATGTCTTCTGGAAAGATATCCATGTACTCTCTGACGACATCCAATTGTTGTGGGTCTTTCTCCTTAGGCTCAGTGTTGATGACACTAGCCAGGTAGCCTCTGCATCCACTCTTGAGCAGCTGTTGTGCTTGCATCGCCGTCACCAACATCTTGTTGTCATTTGACGTCCTTCCTCTTATCGTTGCTCGTTGTTTTCCATGAGAGCTCATGACCACTTTCTTCTTCTTGCATAGGATTACAACATCATGGTATGACAGCCAGTCCATACCTAAGATGACATCATACTCCTTCATGGGAATGACTATCAGGTCTGCTGAATAGTTCTTCCCTTCCACTATCTTAAGGATGTACTTTGTGGTATGGAGAGTATCCATGGTGTAGTGATATCCATCATGCATTTCATACCACGTAAGATTATTCCAATGTGGTGGCATAGTCACTAGATATAAACAAGTGAGTAGCACCTAGACATTCATAGTACTCTAGTTATGTTCTTCTTATACATTATAAAGAATCATTCTCTAGGTCACATCAGTAATCATTGATAATACTTAACATATCCACCATTAACATGTTGTAGTGTGATATATTGACTTTCTTTTCTTAATCTAACTTCTCACTAAGTCATTTTAACATCACCACATGAAAATTCCTAATGTGGAACAGAAAAATTCCTCCATCATATGACCTCTCTAAAATCAATGAGACAAGAACTAAAGTTAAACTTCATCATATGATAGACATTAAAATTATCACCTAGCCCCTTTGGGATAATTTCTTATCATAAAGACATTTGGTTCTACGAGTACTAACTTTCCTTGAGGTCATATTCCTCCTAAACATTATATAGGAGATGCGAGTTCTTCTTCTTAATCTTGGGTGGCTTTAGCCTAATGGTTAACAACACGTCTAGGAGCCATCTATATACTTATGTCATAAAATAATCATATCAATAATAACAATCTTAGTGCCTTATAAATGAAACCTTACTTTTGGTTGGTGTTGCGCGTGATTGCTCGTGATGCTTTGTATGTGAAAATTCTAATACTATGAGGTGCTAAAAGGGTCCCGACATTAGGCTTTGATACCTTAATTGTAACCCCCTAGAAGCACACCTCACCACGTGGAAGAATGTCCTCCTGAGAGCGCTATGACATACATACATATCTTGACTTTAAAGTTGCCTTTCATGACCAATCAACAAAATGAGGAAGAAATAAAAATTTTTAAAATCCAAAACTTTTCTATATCATAAAGGAAAACATGTGGAAGTCTTACATCATATGATTGTCTTAAAAGTCTAACTAGAACAAGTTAATAGAAAAAACTAAAAGACAAAGACACTAGTAGGATCACTAAGTCATGTGCAAGATAGTAGTCATCACGAGCATCAGTCCCCGCATGCATCACCAGCATCTTGTAACTGCAGACTACTCATCTATAGGATCCAATACAGGGAAAAAAAGTAACCACATGCGCTGTGAAGCCTAGTATGTAAGGCAACAATAGATAAGCATGACATGATAAACAAATGCAGGAATAAGCTAATGATGAAATCAAAAGATTAATTATTCCTTTTTTCAATACTTAGATTCCTTTCATTCTTTACTTATCTTTCATCATCTTCATCATCATCTTATCATTCATCATCTTTACTTTCTTGCTCTTAATATACTTTCTTTCATCATAACATAACCTTCATTCTTTCATCTTTATCATAACATCATATTTAAAATTAACATCTTTGCATCAAGAGTGAGCTATGATTGATAGTCAAACATCAATCACTATGAGCATTCTTTACATAAGCAGTAAGCTAAGACAAAAGGTCAAACATCAATTACTTCATTTCTTAACTTTACTTAAAGAGTAAGCTATGACTATGCCAAACATCAATTACTACACATTATCATCATTCTTTAAGTTTCATTAATCATACTTTATCATTCAATCATTGTCCTTGATTATTAATCATCCATAACTATCATCAATCAATAACATAATCCTCTAATGCAACATGTAATGCAATAATTAGTTCAATTGGTTATTTTTGTTATCTTTATCTTATCCCATTAGTGACATTGAAATGATTTTGAGGTTGCTTTGGTGAGTTTGAATTGCTCGTGAGTCTTGAAGGTCTCGTCGTAGATCAATGGGGGTGCACAAGCCATGACCACATAGGATGCTCGAGAAATCCTTTTGTTGTAGGGCGGGGAGAAGCCAAGCAATATGAACTGGGTGACAGCTGCTCTACCCATCCTTAACATCACTACACATCGAACACTTTGAAGATAAATGGCGACCTCAACATTTAATTAGGTGAATCATGGTGGCCCTTTATTTTCTTCACATAATTAATCCTTACATTAGAAAATAACTTTCATTATTCATCATCTCAGTAGCGTCGACACGGGCCGAGTCCGATACGGATACGGTCCGTGTTTGACACTGGTATCAATGGTCGAACACATCGCTTCGATGAGACGACGTTGGCTGTGTTGGGTGAAGACATGATCCGTGTTCCATCTTTTCATCATATTCTTCATATTAAAAAAATCTCTTAGGACACGTGTCATTTCCCGGTCGTGTTCGTTCTCCACGCGAGTTGTGTCATTCTTTGTTTCATTATTAAATCAATCGACCAACGCGTTAGGGCACGCAGGTCGTGTTCATCATTAAAATTAGGTTGTTTCACGATTGTAACATTTTAGGGTTTACTATTCATTTTCTTTGATCGACGCAGATCGTGTCTGATCTCAACGATGGCCGTGCCATATGCATACAAGTGTTGAATCGATTTAACTACGGAACACTTGCCGTGCGTCAAGGTGTCGTTGGTCGTGCCCGAAGTTGCGTTCGTCGAAATGACGATGCGAGGAGTTCATATATCAGGACATGGGCTGTGTCCGAAGTGGATGTGGTCTGTGCTTCCATTGATGATGCAACAACGTTTGGGTTTTCGCCGATCGCGTGATATCATGCCGACGGATGCGGGTCGTGTCGGAGGAGACACGATCCGAGTTTTCCCGTCGTATATTCAATTTAAACAATTGAAAATTGCATAGGAAATACTAATTAAAACATAGCTGATTTCATTATTCCTCCTGGCAATTCAATCATGCATCAAACATTTTAGTCTTCATCATATCATTTACCATGAACCCTAACATGCAATTTAATTATCATGACAACCTATCTATTGAGATCTGCCTATTTACATATCGAATCTTGTAAGATTATTCTTCGATTTTCAATTGTGTCCTCTTGATCTTCTCTACTGCTCCTGATCTCCTTCTCGTTCTCCTAGGAGTTGGGCATAGTTTTAGAATGAGAGAAAGGAAGAGAGAAAAAGAGAGAGAAAAAACCTAGGAGAGAGAAACTTTACCGAAGACCTGGTGAGAGAGAGAGAGAGAGAGAGAGAGAGAGAGAGAGAAGAGAGGCTATACGGTGGCTTCGGCGAAAGAATGAAAATTTATCCTCCTCTCATATCTATTTATAAAGTGTGGATTAGGATTTCTTAGTTTAATTCGAACTCTAATTTAAATTTAAATCCTGAGATTTAAATCAACTAATAATTCTATTTAATTAACTCCCAAAATTAAGCAGATTAAAATATTATTATTTAATTAAGTTCGAACTATCACTTGACAGTCTCCCAACATGGGTCGTTTTGTGCACCAACATGGTTCATGTTGGTGCAATGTATTACATAAACATTTTCATCTCATGCGGAGATTTGTTCCTTTTAATTAAAATGACTTGTTAACATGATATTTTAACTAAAGCGAAAAAGATAAATACTAATAAATTAATAATTTCGAAAATTGATTCGAAACTAACAGAATGCACAATTTCACTAATTAATATGTAACCAAACTTAATTAATGTTGTAAACTCTTTTATCTCTATAAAACAATGAACTTTAGATGATAATTAATGATCTGAAATTTAATAAATGTTTGGACTAATATTGTTAAAAATATATGATATTTTTCTGCTTGGTAACATATCTAAATTAACATAATATGAGAGCTAAAGGTCTTAAGTTCAAATCTCATCATAATTCGTATTAAAAAAATATTTTTTTCTCTTAATTAATCATATATTAGACTTTGGATTAGATTAAAATTGTGAGCGACCTATAAAAGAGTGTTAAAAATATAAATATAAAAATATTATTTTTTTATAAAATTGTTAACACCACTTCTAATTTAACAAATATGATTTCAAACCGTGGATGTAAAGGTATGTTTTTTAACATTCACCTAATTGATCACTCCTGAAATCTAATATTGAAAAAAGAACAATTAGCACGGCGTAAGAATGCTCCTATAATATGTGTACTTATATTTCTGCATGAGGATATTGTTCATATAATTAGGATAAAAGAGATAAATATTAATTGTGATCCACAGTGACATGGTCACGAGCATCCTCCCCTGCAATCTTCAAACTCGCATTTAATTTTCCAAAACACTTATGAGTGAAAAGCGAGAACAGTTATTAGTTTTAAAAGTATCAAAGTAGTTAAAAGGGCTAAGCTCCCTGATACGCTTTTACCATATCCATCACAGAACTGATAAAAAAGAAGGCACACAGAAGTAATGACAATTGATAGCCTTTATTTTTCTCTTCAACACTTCGGCAGCTGGTAGGTCGTTCACAGGACCAAAAACTTGACAAATTTACTACGTACATAGCACATATATTACATGCATTTAATGCACGCGCGTTCACAGGACCAAAAGCTTGATAAATTTGCTACGTAGCTAGCACATATATTTCATGCAATTAATGCAAGTTTTGAGACAACAGAAACATATGTTCTACATGGACGAAGCTTAAACTAATTTTGCCTTTTGCCTTTTCCCTTTTCTAGCTTATGGAACCAATTTAAAACAAATAGCGTTAAAAAATTGATATTGATTATTGCGAAATTTGATCTTAAATTCTTATGTTCCAGTTAGTTTGCTAATAAATTGAATTAGTCGGCACTGTATAACATGCATATAGCATTGCATACTCAAAATAAGCAACTTTTATTAATTTATTGTTGTTTGCCATCTCATTCGCAAGTGGCAGTTTTAGTAGCCAGCGAAACATATATAAATAAAGAAGAGTGGAGCACTTACCAGACGGTTCGTACATACTTATTAAAAAAACGAAGCAATTAATAAAAGTTTATTCCACTTCTAAAGATAGCAAAGCTTTCAAAAACGAATATATTTATTCATTTTATTAATTTCAACTCATTTATCATTTAAACTAACAATCATCAACGGGATTAAACAAAGACTTAATTATGCACGAATTATTAGGCAACTTTTTTTTTCGGTAAGTAATTATTAGGCAACTTTAGTTAAACGGTTGGTGCTCTTAAATCATAACAACAGAGTCCAACTTTTTCCTTTTTTTTTGGTGGGTCTGCCCGACGTATATATAAAAAATAAATTATTTATAAAACCAAGTACTCAATTTTCTATTTTTTTTCACAATTTAAGCTCCTTTACTTTTAAGAGGAAAATGGGAAAGCTTTTATGACAATTTTTTAAGTACAAAGAAAGGCTAATGGGCATAATAAAAAAGAAAAAAAAGTAAAAATAAAATGACACGTAAATAACATAATGACTAAAACTACAGTTCCCCATCCCTAAGGCAACTTTACGTGATGCAGTAATTTCCATGATTTTTCGTATTTTTATTTCTTAAACTTCTTCCGTATATAATATAATTTATAAATCTCAACTTAAAGAATACTTGTTTTAGTTAAATATTTATTAAAGTTAAATATAAGAGTATCAAAAATTAATCTTTAAGACTTTACACTTTTAATCGTATATAACTTAATCATTCAGATTGTCTTCAAGCAATAAAAGAAATACGTGGACAGCAGCATCCCCCCCTGCGTCCAAACAAACAAAATCATTGCCCCAAAAAAAAAATCCGAAAAGCACGAAACCGCGTTGAAATGAACATTCTTCTATTCATTTGTTCAACTTTTTTTTTCTCAGTTCGATCCGAGTACTCAAATGCATCCACTGCAACAGCACTGCATAGTCTGCATGCATGCTGGCTTTAGCTTTTAGGTTAATTTGGTGTCAGATAGATGTGGTACCCCATCCACTCACTCCAGTAGCCATCATAGACTCCACCACCACCACGTCTGACTGATCTTCATGGTTTATGCATGCGTGCATGCAGTTGCTATTAAACTTGTCAACTTATCATTTTTTTTTCTCTTTTCTTTCCTTCATATATATGTATTCAGACGTACCTCAATCCACGCAAATTGGGGCATGAAACAAAGATTCAATGGAGGAACAAGTAGAGATCGATAACATTTTGAAACCTTATTGATTATGATTATATAATATTATAAATGACAGAAGTATGAGCTTTAGGGACTTGTGCTTTTGTGGCATGTCCACGTTTGCGCGTCCTCAAATATCACAAGGAAATTATGTGCTCGAGGGCACCGTTGCCGAATATATATATGGCTCCCTCTGGCGATCTGCTCCGATCCCTCTCGCCGGTGCTCGCTGGCGTTCGGCGTAGTGACCTCGACGGTCACTTGAACATGCACAACAATAACTTTTGTTAGATCACTATTTATTAATTATCAGATGTCATATATATATATATATATATACATATATATATATATATAATTATCTAGAACTCATTTCAGTATAAATGGTACGAAATCGAACTGCGCTTCAAAAGGATTGATTAAATTATAAGGAAGGAAAGAAAGAAATGGCAAAAGAAATGTGGATTCTTAAGTTTAGTTCAAATACTTTCATCCAACTAGAATAATAATTTAATAACATATGCTCTCTCTCTCTCTCTCTCTCTCTCTCTCTCTCTCACACACACACACACACACACACAAACACTCACTCACTCACTCATTCACTCACACAGACACAGACACACAAGGGCGAACGCGGTACCAACTACCAACAGATAGGCATTTGTAGAGCACTTCCTCATGACTGGTTATATGTATAAAGTTTTTAGCTAGTGATATGAGCTCGAGCAAATTGGGACGTGAGAAATAGAAGGACGAAAGAAAAAGAAGGCAAGAAAACAAAAGCTTTAAAGCAGAAGGAGCCATGGGAGAATGTTGAAGAAGTGGCCTCTTGCTTTAGTGTGCATGTGACTTCCTTTTGTTCTTTTTCTCCCCTTGTGAAACTTCTTTGTCCACTACCACTACGCAACAGCAGAAGCAGAAGCAGCAGGAGGAGGAGGAGGGAAGTTAACAATGCCTGTCTTATTTCAAAGGCATTGCTAAATGAAAGTTGCAATACACTTAGTAGATCGACCAACCAAATGACTTACGAAACTAAAACCTTCACAGTACAGTGTACTACTATCACTAGTCATAAAAAAATCTACATTACAATAATTTTCTTGTGCAATTAGAAGTTGCGTTTTTATGCTAATATATAAGCTCGTCGAACGCTGATTAATTCGAGCCTTTAAGTTTTAAGGATTAATCTCTCTTCAATTTGATCTAGTGGCTTTTAACTCATGAGCTAATCAACCTTTATTTTCTTAATTTGAATTGGGTTATCGCCCTTCAAAAAGCCTGGGGCTATTTTTTTAATTTTTTTCAACTATATCGTGAATTTATTGTTTTAACCAAATCTATAAAATCAGATCAAAATAACTTTGATAATTTTTCCCATCTAAAATATTTGGGCAGTTCTAAAAATAATAAAATAAATTTAAAATAAAATTAGGCCCTAGTCTCTTCCCCTTCCTCTCTCTAAGTGGAGATTATAGGAATAGCTTAGTCAAAATTTTGTCTCCATTTTCATTGGTTCATGATGGGAAAAATGCTGACACAGACAAATCGGATGCTAGCAAGTGCACTACTCGAACAAGTAATAAAGTGATAGAGTAGAGTTGTTGATCCCACGATGAATTATATAACTATCTAATCAGAATTATGGTCTAATAGGAGATAACATTGATTTCAAGATGGGTGTTTCAGAAAAATAATACTATATAAATATAAGTAATAATATTAATAATATAGGGATGATAACTAGGGACTCGAATATACTTAACTCAAGATGAGTACTCAGAATCTTGCACAACAATCGAATATGAGAGAAAAATTAATATTGAATCCTTAGATGGTTAGGCAAAGCTAAAAGTATGAATTCACTTAACGGAAAACTCGACTTTCTTGTATCAAACAATCTAGAAAATAGTCCTTAACGGGTCTATCCTCAAGAAGATAACACAAAATACAAGAAGATGTTTTCCTATACTATTAATCACCATTAACGGGTTGACCTAATAGACCACAAACGACAATGCCCTTAACGGGTCAGAATCGCAGACCACATACGACACAAATTCAGTTCTACAAAATTTATGAACTAACATAGGACGTGTCAATAGTCAACTAATTAATTCAATCAAAACTGAAGAAAAGCAATACACTCGACAATCATGTTCATGAAGACACAATTCAACTAAAAGTCTCGAAAGCTATATAAATTCCAAAGTAGCAATAGTCTCAAAAGATAAACTTAAAAAAATATTTAGAATAAACTCTCAAATTACAGAATAAATTCGTCCCAATAAAATATGGCACAGAAGATACTCCTCTGAACGTCGAGAAGACGACGAACAACTTCTTAACGGATGATGATCTTGACTCCTCAGCAGCCCTTCGGATTAGTCTTCGTTCTTTGGCGTTCTTCTCTTTTGCAGCACCCTAGCCTCTTAGATCTTTGGATAGAATCTAGAAATGTGATCTGATCGTGTGAGCTTCCAAGATTATCCTTTATGCCTAGGGTTTCCTAGGGTTAGATGCGTGTGAATCCTCTGATCAAATCTGCTCCTCGATCAACAGTGATGATGAGAGTCCAATAAAACTTATGCAAATCCTCAGAAATATGATAGGAATCCAATATTTAAAGTCTTCAGTCAAATCCCAAACATCTTGATCGTCGAATCATCTCAAAATCGCGAATATACAAATCTGCGTAACTTCATCACGACCCGTGACAAGATGTCACGACTCGTAAGTTTAGATGTCTTCGTGATTCCTCAATACGTCATGGCTCGTAACTCGAGCGCTAAATAGGTTCTGCTCGGATTCTTCATATCTTATGGCCTATAATCAAGCATCATGGCCCATAATTATTCTGGACTCATAAACTGATGCTTCTGTCGACGCCATGATATCGAGTGACGCTCCGTGATATGACCTTTCACGGCCCGTAACAAAGTGTAATGCCCGTGATTAATCTGGTTTGAGGTTGTAGGCTCTCGGTAAGTGGTTGTGATATGTGCGTTGCGATCGTTATATCCTTCAGAACGGCCCGTGACACTTTGTCACGGCCCGTAACACGTGAGTTGGAATATGTAGCTTTCGGCACAAGTCGTAATGTGATCTTCACGACTCGTTATAGACTTCGTTGCTGCTAGTACTCACGCATAATGGCCTGTAACGTGCAGTCACAGCCCGTGATGTCTTTAGGGTGTTGATTTCTTCCTCCCGAGCACGTCCATTTGCAATATTTAGTTGACTTTGATCCTTCTTCCACCTTTCTATGTGATTTCCTACAAAAGACACCAAACAAGATTTCAGACTTGGAAGAATATAATCAAATAAAGACGCATATTTATTTCAGTAGAGATGCATACATTGCGTCCTTAACACATTCACCGATGCTATAGAAAGCGTCCCAGTACTTGGTGTCCCAAAAAATTTTAAGGACGCAAATAAATGTGTCTCTATCTAGCGCCGCTATCATTGAGACACTATAAAATACGTCTTTATCGAGCATTGATACCTTAAGGACACAATTACATGCGTTGTTATTATATATTATTAATATAAAGACACATTTATATGCGTCGTTAGTAAGTGTCCGTAATATAAGGACACTTTTAATTATATTATAAGTAAGTGTCACCAACATAAGGACGCTTCTAAATATATCCCTAATAAGTATCGCTAGTATTATAATACAAATTCAATGTATCGTCAACAAGTGTTGTTATTATAAGGATGCTAAATTGTGTTAGCATCAAGCGTTGATAACTTAAAGATGTTATTCAATGTCGCCTTCAAGCGTCTCTATCGTAAATTCAATGCGTAATTAGCACTTTTCATTGGGAAGCATACTTGACTCATGCATATATTCAAGACATGTAACTCAGAGATACTTTGTAGTTTATTTAGAACTTTTCATTGGGAAGCATACTTGAGAAAAAAAATATCTTTGCAAGACAGAATTCACAAACATGTTCATTTCATTTCTGAAAAAAGCAAAATGTCATACAAAGAAAAATATCATTCATTACAATCATTCAGAGTCAAAGTGTTTTTCAGACACAACAAAACAACATACATTTAAATCATTCAAACTTAAGATGTTTTTATTACAACAAAAATTAAGTTTGCAATACACTATATCTATCTTAATTTTCCTGGTCCTTATCCTTCTTCTTCCTCTTGAAGCTTTTTCCAAACTTCTTCTCAGAGGAAGGTTGTGACGAACCCCTAGCTATGTCCTTAGTTGCCTTTGTTGTTTCCCCTAGAATCCTGTTCACTGCTTCTTCCATCAGGATGTTGATTTCTCTCTCTTGCTCATCAAACAAGTCTTGAAACTCATCCTCTATCCTGTCTCTCATAGTTGCTGCTTCAGTAGTAGCTTGGCCACTTTGCATCTCAATGACTGCTTGTTCAGCTAGTACTTCAATGTTTGTCTAGCCAGCTTCTTGCTCTTGTGCAGAGTTTCTTTCTTGGTCAGCTCGTACTTTGAAGATCAATGTCTTGATAAAAAATTTCCTGTCTGTTAGCAGCTTCCCTTTGTTTTCTGTCAACAGGTTCATTTTCTTCTCCTTGAATTTCTCCTCGATCCTCACCCTGAGCTTCTTCTTTAAGAGCTTCCCTATTTTCCTCTTCTAGAGCCCCTTCTTCACCAAGTTCAAGCCTCTTTTCTGTCGGTGCTGGTTCTTCTGTAGTGGGCTCGAGTGCAGGTTCACTCCTCTGATTGTTCTCTTCCCCTTTGTAATTATCAAAAGGTGAAACTGGATAAGGATCACACCCTGCTGCCTTCATGAACCCTTCCATTGCATCCCAACGACTACAAGTCATATTGTGATAAACAACAATTTGTTTGCTGACTTCATTACTCTCAAATTGCTTCTCTTCAATCTTCTTCAGCAGTTCGAGAGCCTGACTCAGTTGTGTGGACATTGTTATGAGTTGAATTGACATGGTGTCCACTTTGGTGCATAAGGTAGTCCAATCTGCTCTACTGCGAGGCCAGGTGCTGGAGAATGAAGAAGTGCAAGCTGCAGTGGAAGGATTCCTAAATGACTGAGTGTGTTGAAGGGGAGGAGTTGCAGTTGTGGAAGGGTCTCCTTGGGGTTCAGAAGTCTGACACATAGTGTCCTGGAACTCAGAAGTAGAGGGAAAGTCAGTGTTTTGAGAAGATTCCTTGGTGAGTCCCTTTCTAGTTAGTGTAGTGAAAGAGATCTTGTCATTTTTAGTGGGGTGAAGGACATCTTCATTTGCATCAAACTTAGACCTAAGGACTTTGCGAGTCATGAAAGTGATAAGGTTTTCAAAATATAGGCGAGCACCCTTGCTCCACTTAGAATGAACTTTCTCCTTGGTTTTAATAATTCGATACATGATCAAATTTCCTAGTGAAATTCTAGGGGCTGCAGGGTCTATAAGATGTGCGAGAACAACAAGATCAAGGAGATTCACTCCTATGTAGTTACCAGCTCTAGGAAGGACTACATGAGTGATTATATGATGGACAACTTTCATGACAGGAGAGAGATACTTATGGAAAGATCCTTGAACAAAGGTGTCGACTTGTCCTCCACTCACAACTAGTGCAACTTGATTTTGAGTGTAGGTGGTGTGTGGCCAATGCATTGGAGCAAATTTGATATGAGTGAAACCGGCAGTGTCTAGAATTTCATTTAATTTAGATTCAGTGATGGAGAAGTGTTTGCCATTTAGATAGGACTTGATTTCCTGGTGTGTATCATCATAGGTGAGGTTGGCATAGAAGTGTTTTACGACATTGGGGTGGACTGGCTAATCAAGGTCAAAGAATGTAAGCCAGTCACATTGCTCAAAAGTTTCTTTTAAATCGAGAAGTTGAAGACTTTCCGAGTCAATAGTGATATGGTTCAACTAATTGATGTTCATAAAAAAGGGTTAATAATTGATTGTGAACCAACTCACTAATATACCAACG
>LTAE01008236.1:0-20965 GCA_001647135.1 Pontederia paniculata | reverse complement strand
TGGTCGACCGGTCATCTCCTGATCCCTCTTCATATATTCACTCTTTCATGCTTCAGTTCCTCTTCACATGTATTCTTCCTTCAATATTTGTCGACCATTCTATGTTCTTAGGACGACCCTGCACACATATGCTTCTTCCTGAGATGTCTTCCCTGTGCATAGGTCGTCCATTCTTTTAGCTGTTGTAGAATTCAGCTTAGCAAGTTCATCAGTACAGACTAAGTTCACTTACAAATTTGTGATCATCAAAACACACTCGGGATCCTAGATTCAACAGGTTGTGCTCTTGATCAACATACGTATGTGATAGTGTGGATTTACTCTAAGATCAATATAAACTATTTGTGTTATGATTACATCTATGATAATATCCATGAGTGATATCAAATGAATTATAAAAACATGTCCGTGTTATAACTGATCAATTGTAAAAGGCTGCAACTTATATGTCAAACCAAGGTTTTAAGTGGGCTCATTGATAGTCATGGTATCAGAACAATAGGTTTGTTTATCTACCTAAAATTGCATAATTATATCTAGGATGACATAGTTTATCTATATGTGTCTAAACTGCCATTGTGTTCTATACAGACATTTGGGTTTGTTGTTTTATATGTTTAATCCAATATATGTATTTTGATTGAATTTTTAGGATCATGAGGACCAGAGGAGAAAGTTAGAATCAAGATGAGGGCTTGGATTAAGATTGAGGTTCAGGTCATGATCCTCGGCTTGAGGATGTCTTTATAGCTTTTAGGAAGTGTGTAAAATAATGAGAAATGCAACACAAAATAATAGAAACAATGAAGTGAGCAGAACAATTCAAGAAACTTGGGCTTCCTTCATTTAAAGGTATTGGTGATCCAACTTAAGTTGAATATTGGATTGACAAGTTACGAAAAATATTTACTACTCTATGTTGCGATGAGAAGGATAAGATTATTTTTGCTGAATTTATGTTGAAGGGTAATGTTGAACATCAATGGAAGGCGACTATGCATTGGATTTTGGCTAGCAATCACATAACATCATGGAAAAAGCTTGTGGAGGCCTTATTTGTTAAATATTTATCATATTGTGCACATGACCAAAAAGTAACTGATTCCTCAAACATGACCAACATATTTGCTGATAAATATAAATCCATAATGATGCTGAAAGAGCAAAGAGGTTTGAGAGATGAGTGAAGCCAAGAGCATTTTTAGATGTGTGAGGAAGAAACATTATATGAAGAATTGTTCTTTGATACAACAACAACGACAATCAACATCACCGCCATTTAAATAAGAAAAAAGATGGGAAACAACAAGTTTCATGGGAAAGGCAGAGTCAGAGGAATGTTAATGTCTCAAATGTGGTTATCACAAGTAATATTCAAATAGATGACATTATAGCACATATTTAGATGATTTGGATCTATCCATTCTTTTGTGTTCCTAATTTTTTTATACCATTTGAAGACAAAATGGTAACCATTGAGTTATTTTCTTGCAATTTCTACTCCTGAACAACACTTTGTCTTCAACTACCATGTATAGATCATTTATAATTAAAGTGGGTGATCGGCCTTCGCTTGATAGTGCGATTTTTTTATATATGTGAGAATTTAACATGATTTTGAGTATGGACTAGTTGCTTATAAATCATGTTCATCTTGATTGCCATAAGAAGATAGTCACTTTTTCAATTCAAATCAGCCATCATTTTGTTTTATGGGAGATAAAGGACGAAGTATTTGTGTGTCAATCTATTACATGCATGCTAATAAGCTACATAGGAAGGGATGTGAAGGTTTTGTGGCTTACATGGTTAAAAAAAAATAAGAAGTAAATTTGAATCAAGTTCCTATTCTTATAGAGTTTTGCTACCCCTCCCCTCTCCCACTCCCCTAGGGGGAAATAGATTTTTCTATTGATCTTCATCTACGAACTATTATTCAAAGGCTCCTTTTAAAATTGTACTTGCATGATACGTTATACGATATGCTTCATATATGATATAATGATGATACATGTTCCACTTATCTAATGGTACAATACATATGATAATTAATATAGTATATGTTTATATTTGTTTTTCTCAAATTGAATTGATGATAACAAACATACTATGAGATTCAACTTACTAAGTTGTGGTTTGCTCATAAGGTGATTTCAATATTTTTTTGATAAATATACAAGTGTTAGGTGATCCTCTGTAAGAATTAAAATACTTCATATAAGGTATCATTCAGACTTAGGTTTGTCCTTTGGTCATTTTGTGAGGATATAATCTCAACTTCATCTCAAACATATCTACCTCACCAGAGAGAAGCTCGATCGGTGTTGTGTCGCCGATGGTCGAACTAAGTGCATGTGTGCCATCGGGGATGATGAAAATCTTTGCCGGAAAGGGAAGTGGCATGGTAAGGATCATCAAATCACAATCACAATTATTCTCTACTTAGGTCAGCTCACTAGAAAGTGAGGGAGGGAGTAGAATACCACTATCAAGTCGAGAACGGCATCCAACAAACCCCAAATCGACAGAAAACTGCAATATTGCTGACAAACACGAGGAAATCAATCCAGAAGAAACTCGGTGAAAACACATTTCAAGCATATTTAATTGAAAGAGGAGAAAAGAGGAGTGAATGAGCAGCACCGTCAATCGCCAAAGTTCGACGCGTGCATCGTCCAAAATCGCGAGTTCTGACAAGAAGAAGAAAGGGGGTAGGAAGATGCTCGAATCCGACTTGGAGAATCTGTTTCCAATGCATACTAACTTACCTGGCAAGAGAGTAGTGAATCGGGTAGCTCCGTCGACTCGAATTGTCTCCATCAATAGCGGATCGACCCTCGAATCTGAGCTGCATGTGATGATGAAAATGAAATCGACTAGTACCCTACTGTTCCGTCGTCGGGAGGTATTTTGATGCACCTTCCAATTGTGAACTCACCACCAGAATGGAACTATCGTCAATGCCCTAGTCATTGGTCATCACATGCAGGAGAGATGAACGCGAGAGGGAGATGAGGAGATGGCACTATAGCGCTATGGCACGAGAAAACAAGGAGATATATAATAGCCTGGGATATGTGTCGTGAATCCATCGGCCGATCAGTTTTTTTTCTTTAATATCTTCACTACGAAAGGACCAAACAGACTCGTTAATTAAAAAAAATTACAGAAATATGCCACTAGGCTCTTCTTTTATTTTTGGCCCATTACAATAATAATTTAATTGTGACTCAAATACTTATTTTTTAATCATAATAACATTTTTATTTTATATTTATCCTATCTTTTAACTTATTATTACTATTATTTAGTAAAAAAACTTGGGCGTTACAATCCAAACGAAAGAGCGCGATCCTAGAACCATTTACTTTGGGTGAAATGACAGTAGTCCCTCGAGGACTAGAGTATAAGAATGACCCATCGTGCACTAGGAAAGATGAAAAGTGATATCAGTTTAATCAAATTTTAAGATTGGTAGTGGCAGTTTGAGATTTCAAGCTTCTACCCTGCTGTTCCTGGTCAAAATCAACCTTTTTTAACCCTTGGAGAGAAAGTTTCTATAAGATTAGCGGTCAGATATTACAAAGTACAAACTACACGGCACTATCGTCAAACTTTTTACCAGCCTTCATGGATAAAAAAGGGCTTTTCTTGGGTGTGCTTCTGGATAATCCTGATCCAAAATTCAACCCATTAACTCAGGATTGCATTTAGAAACTTCAAATTAACATATAAAATTTTACGACTACATATTAAAATGATATAGTACAAGACTTGCACGGAATTAAGGGACACAAGTTGGACTCTGATTGCATTTAGAAACTTAAAACTTCAGATAAATTTCACAATTGCAGATTAAAATGATCTGACATAGTTTGAGGAGCATTATCCCATGGTAATTGTGTCATCTTGTTGACAAAGCAGATTGCCCAGCCTTCTTGTCCTTCACATCACCAATGATATCACCAAAAGATAAAATACTGAAACTGAAATCCTCAGGCAGTAGAATTTGTCCAAGTTTTGGGGTTATATATAAAGCACGTCCATTCTTTACGGGCAAAGCAGGAACATATGCAAGCTTGTTCCTGTCTCCTTTCAAGTGCTTAGCTCTATCATTCTATCATCCGCTGCCATGGGCTTTCTTGGCATTATAACAATTGCTCTCCTGGTGGTGCTGATAACAAGCATTTGGAAGGTGCTGCTGAATCTGGTATGGAGGCCATATTACATGACAGAGGTTTTCAGGAAACAAGGGTTGAGAGGCCCTGCATACAAGTTCGGGTCAGGCTCCATGGAGGAGATGAATCGAATAAGAAAGGAGGGAAAGGATCTCAATCTAGACAAGCAATCACATGATATCACAGCAAGAGTGCTACCTCATCATCACAAATGGATGGAACAATATGGTTTGATACTTTGAGCCCTATGTATTCTGAAATAAGTATGAACTTTTTCTTTAAGTGGAGAGAAATAAATGAAAATGAAGATAGAAGAAATCCGATATAAATTTAGTAGATAGCTTCAGTTAATCGGAATATAATGTTGCATCTTAAGTAATCAGCTACCTTACTTCATTCACAAGCTATATTATTTTACAGGAAGGATGTATGTGTTTTGGGTTGGAACTCAACCAAGGATTTGGATTAATGATATAGAAATGGTTAAGCAAGTCCTGTCAAGCAAGTTTGGCTTTTTCGTCAAGCCTGAATTTGATCCAAGTATGATGGCACTCTTGGGGAAAGGATTAGTCTTCGTGGAAGGGTCGGATTGGGCTAGGCATCGAAGGATTGTTAATCATGCATTCACAATGGATAAGCTAAAGGTGAGTTTTTTTTAATAGCCCAACTTTCGTCAAAATTCATTCCTAAAGGATGTGATGGAGCGTAGGTGTTTGGTATTCAACAGATGTTGGCAAATGAAATGGTAGGATGCACTAAGCTCATGCTGGAAGACTGGCATGCTCAGATACTTCAAGAAGAAAACCAGCACAAAGAAATAGAGGTTGGCAAACAATTTGAGGAATTGACAACGAATATAATCTCACATACCGGCTTCGGAAGCAGTTACATGGAGGGGAAGGAAGTCTTTCTAGTACAACAAAAATTGCAGGTTTTGGCTGCAGAAGGTGCCCTCAAAATAAACATTCCTGGATCTAGGTACCTCTATGTTTTTTTTTATTTTTCTTTATCGAAGATTCATTAACATGATAGTAATCTTCTTACACATTGTGGAATTTTTGCACCAAAAGAACAAATCCTATTAAAAGATATCAAATCATGGAATCATCCTGCACGAAGCATTGATATGTTCAACTCAATGCACCTTCTGAATGTGTAGGTACCTTCCAACTAAGAGCAATTTATGCAGATGGAAGCTAGAGAAGACACTGAGGAAGAAACTCATGGGTATCATAAAAGGACGATTGGAATCAAAGAAATACACCTTCGGAAATGATTTGCTTGGACTAATGATGAAAGCTAATGCGGAGCAAGATGGTCAAACAATGACGATGGATGAGATCTTAGATGAATGCAAGACATTTTTCTTTGCGGGGAATGAGACTACCTCACAATTGTTAACATGGACTATGTTCTTGTTAAGCATGTACCCTGACTGGCAGGAGAAGCTTAGAAAGGAGGTACTGCAAGAATGTGCAACGGAAATTCCTAACACAGTCATGCTTAACAAACTAAAGCTGGTAAATAATTTTTGAAACTCAGATACTCCTTTTTCCATGCAAGCATAATCGTAACAAAATCATGTTGCAGGTTAATATGGTTCTTCTAGAATCACTAAGGCTATATTGTCCATTTGTTATGATGGAGAGGAAGGCAACTGAGGATGTGACCCTGGGAAATATAAATGTTCCTAAGGACACTGTACTGCAGATACCAGTAGCTGTGATTCACACCAGCAAGGAGATATGGGGAGTTGATGCTACTGAGTTCAATCCTATAAGATTTCAGAATGGAGTTGCAAAAGCTTCAATGCTGCCTAATGCACTGCTCGCATTTTCGATAGGACCACGAGGATGCATAGGCCAGAACTTTGCAATGTTGGAAGCTAAGATTGTGATTGCTATGATACTCCAGAGATTCTCCTTCTCCCTATCAGAAAACTACAAGCATGCACCATTACTCTTGATTACGCTACAGCCTGAGTATGGCCTTCCTGTTGTTTTCAGACCCTTGGATATCTGATTTATTGTAATTTGCTCCACCAAAGGCCAGTAATAACAAGTTGTCAAACAAAAAAATGGAGGTTGGGAAACCATTTTGAATAAAATATATCTTGCATCAGTTTTATTTTTCTACATCTATTATTTTTCTATGGCTACTGTATCTGAAAAAATTGATATTCTTTCCAGTTTAGCTACTGTTGTTGAACTCCCAATGTAAGACTTCCCACCATGTCAATGAAACTTGAGGCACTCTTAGTGCCACGATCATGTTCAACGTTGGCAATGGTGCATATATAGTATTTCTTCCTTTTCCTTTATTAATGCTTATTTAACACACATGGAATATTTCATGGCCTAAATCATCACTAGTTATTGATTGAAAGTTAAAAAAAATGAAGATATTCTTTTGTACCTTGAAATAGAAAATAATATGGAAAAGAAAAAATTGGTGATAGTTGAAAAAAGATGCATAATAAGATTGTCAGAATAATTGAGCAATTTCTTAATGTGAGTGTTTTTCATTATGTTTTTCAATGAACAAATGCACAAGTTTTGTGGATGAAATTGCAAGACTTATATGAAAGAAATACAATTCAAAATAAATTTATGATCAGAAAATTGATTAACTTAAAATTTCGAGATGAAAATTCTATTGTTGAATACTTGAGTAAAGTTCAAGATTTATTAAATCAATTAGGAGCAATAAAAATAGCTCTCGATGATGAAATGCAATGATTAATGCTCCTAATTCTCATGATTAATGCTCTTATCATAGTTGCGAGAAACATTGGAGACAACAATCAGTAATTCTGCTTCTAATGGCATTGTATCACTTTTTCATAGTTAAATATTGTTTGTTCAATTAAAAGTCAGAGGAAAAGCATGGGAACAAATACTACATAGGCTCTTGTCACAGAGAGTAGGAGAGACAAAAATAGAGGTTCTAAAGGCCATTGTAATATATCATAATCTAGAGGAGGATTTTTGTGTTATCATTGTGATAAATGTCATATCAAACAAAATTATAGAGACTGAAAGAAACAACAAAATGAGAAGAAATAAATAGTTGAAGATAATTAGAGTACTATAGTGACATCAATAAGAGTACTACTGCATGCCATTAGATGATGATCTTGTACTTATTTTATATGAAAATGAAGAGTATAGTTTCACAAACTTTTTGATTGAGTAGATAGTCGATTTAAGTGCATCGCATGATGCAACTCCTTTAAAGAAGATTTTGATACAATAAAGATGGGCAATAAGACTGGGTGTGAAATTGTTGAATTGGAGATGTATGCATATAAACAGATATAATTGTGAGTTGATTCTGAAGGATATGAGACATAATATGATTTACATCTCAGGCATTTGGGTAAAATGACGTCTAAAATGAGAAGTGTAAAATGACATTGCCGGAGAGAACGTCGCCAAGCTCCTTCCCATTTGGGTAACCTCTCAAGCCCATTGTTTATCAAATTAGTAGAGAGACAAAATGGTGCCCCGTAGTTAGCTTGTGGGTTTGAAACATAATGTGTTGCCAATTTCTACTAAAAAAAAAAAAATTGGTGATTAGCTGTCCAAAAACCAAGTATTGTTGGAACATGAGTGACACCAAACTAATGAAGCATATTTAAATATATTTATACCATTGAAATACATGGAACCTGTACTAAATTTGGATTCTAAGAGATAAGAAGTTTTGATGGCTGCTAATATGGTGATCAATTATAATGTACTAATCTGAATTCTAAGTGATAAGAACTTGTACACCATGTTGATTAATTATGTATATGCGATCTTACTATCGGGGTGATATTTCAAGCCAACCCTTATGCATAAAGAAAAATATTCTGTAAGCAAGCCACCAGAGGTGTTATACACTAGTCATTAATGGTGTATATAATCTGAAGCAAGTGGTAAATCATTGACCATTAACTAATTAATTAAATTGGTATCCAAAAGATGAATAATTATAAATAACTATAAGTGATGTGTGATCAGATTTTCATGAGGTTAATTATGAAAATGGAATCAGAAAAGGGGAATGAGAGAATTATGTAGTAACGATTATTGAGTGGATATGAATTTGTTAACAATTGATTAATAATTAGGTAATAATATGGTATAAGCAACATGAAAGGGTGATGTGACTGAACTAGAATTTGATTTATATTGATTTTGGGTAATGATTAGTTGATGTGACTATTCTTATTATTACAAAATAATAATCAATCACTGCAGAATCATTTAAAGAAATAATTATATAATATATATTTAAACTTTAATACTGAAAATAATGATTAGTAATCCACAAATGCATATTTAAATGAAAATGATAAATCAATTTAATTTTTTAATAATTATCAAGTTACTTGTGGTTAACTATTGTCCTAAGTATTATTTATTTAATTATAAGTCTTAATAAAATTTGTATGACTACTTGTAAAGTTGCTATTGGATTTGATAAAAGATTCGGACATGAGAGATCTGTTGAGGTCGAGCGAAGTCGAGGTGAATGAATTTACCATAATAATATTGAGAATTCTCTTGTAGTTATCCATAGTCTTACGTCGAGGTAAGATGCATTTTTTGAAATGGATTATCTCATTTATGTCAATGCCCTACATCACAATAAATCATGCTAAAACTCATGCACATATGTCATTTTTCTCCTTATGGACTTCCGAATGGATTTTGTGATATTTCTTGGATTCTTGAATTTTATGGAATTTGATGAAATTTCCATGGATTAGTATTATATGCTAAATTCTCTCTTTTGAGATGCATGTGCATTCATACACATAACACTTATCATGTTAAAGCCGCCTCGTGGCAGATTTTGCATTCCGTCGGAGAATGATCAACTCCGAGTAGGTGCGGCAATTATTAAGATCATTTCACAGAGGCAAACTATTAAATTCTAGTACTAATGTGTACATCCCCATGTGGACGACATCGTGTAGGTAACTATTAATTACAATCCATCTTTGCTCAATGGCCACAGGTTCCCCTACGGAGGAACTTAACTGAAAGTTGGGTGGAGAGCGGCTTACCCTGCAATAACTCACTTAGGAACCATATTGATCGTATGACCTTAGTGAGAACTCTTTCCTTTTTTAGCCTATATTTTTTGTAGCTAAGAAGGACAAAATATTTTACATGACATACATTGCATAATTTATCGACATTTTATCGAATTACATTGTGGCCTTTGGTTTCTCGGATTTCTATATTGCGTCTATCCCACTATTGAGTCATTTTATGTTCACCCCTCATTTCTCTACTTGCAGGTGATGACTCTTAGTAGTGCTATATGATGAGCACGGGGTGGGAGCAGCCACAATGAATTTATTTAATGAAAACAAAAGATTTGGTACTTCAGATTTTTCAAAAATTTCATCTCATGGTGGAAAGAGAGACGAAAAATAAATTAAAATATCTTTGCGCAATTAATTATGGTGAATATACTTCTCGAATATTCAAGATTTATTGTTTAAAGCATGGCATCAGGCATTAAGAACAGTGCCTAGAACGCCATAGCATAATTGTATCGCTCAATGAATGAACATAACCATTATGGATGTAGGCAAATGTATGCTGAAGATGGCAAAATTGCCATAGCCATTTATGAGTGAAGTTACAAATATTGAGCGGTACCTGATCAATAAATTTTCATCAGTTCCTTTGAATTCTGATACACTTGAAAATGTGGACCGACAATGCATTTCTTATTCTCACTTAAAGGTTTTGGGTGCAAAAAATTTGCACATGAATCAAAGGAACAAGGATAGGAATTGAATGACAATGCTCAAGAGTACATACTTCTGGGATATGAAGATGCAAAATTTGAATACAAGTTATGAGACTCGAAGAATAAGAAAACCATCAAAAGCAGAGACATAGCATTTCATGAATTTTAAACTTTGACAAACTTCAGGACATCAAAAAAATAAAGTTGCGATAATGCACATGTTGAACTTGGGAGTGATGAGCCAACGGTGGACGCATATGATGTGAATGTAGAGGATATTAAGTAGGAGGAGCAAGTGACTTCTCAACTTTGCAGATCTAAAAGAAAGCATAGTTCTTCTACTAAATATCCGAGTTTTAAATATCCAGTGATTACTAAAAAGGGAAGACAAAGATAAATCCAAGGGAAAAATTAGAACGAAATTTTGGGCGGCATAAAGATCAAGTGATGATTTTTTATGAAGTATCTCCTTCTTATATGCTAAATAGGGAAATTGTTGGGCTTTAAGCCCATTATGCCCAAACAGGTTCAAGTTAAGTTAAACTTAAGTAACTTAGATGTTTGAGTTTGAGATGGATTAAAAGAGTCACATGAAATAAATGATTGCTTTCCCTCTCTTTAAAGGGTGTGACTTGAGACATTGGAAAAGAGAAAAATATTTCTCTTCCTCTTGGTGTTTCTTAGTCTTCGAATGCTATAGAAAAGAGAGGGATTGAGGATAGGATAGAAGAAGAGAAAGTTTTTGAAAACGAAGAGAGATTCTTTTGGAGAGCAAGAAATCAAGAACAGAGCTAGATTGATATCTTGATCACAGTAATCAGATGATAAAGTTCCTGTTGATTATTTTTTAATTTCACAAAATATCTATTGATTTATTTTTATTGGGTTATTATTTCGAGTTTGCGAAAAAATCAGAAAGACTTTGTAATTTGTTCTTAATATGGTAAAGTTGCTCTATGATTGCACATAATTTCTTACCTCCATATTGGAGGATATTTTCACATAAATTTATTGATTTTATTAATATTATTTTCTATGCATGATATTGACTTATATTATTTAATTCCTGCATAAGAACTCGATGGAGAATTTCTAGCATTCGCCTTTTGTATTTTTTTCCCTTGTTGCGCCTTACTTTCTAATTTTTTTGGTAGATTGCTCCTAACTCCAGAGATGGTGAAGGTGATCTCCTCCAACAATGGTTGTTGTTTCCAATCTTTAGGTACAAAGGAATAAAGGAGAGAAGAGGAATTTATAGCTACACAAAAGAAAAGGAAGAGACAAAAGAGGTGTTCGAGCTCCTTAGCTCTAAGAAGAGACAAGAAAAACAAGATTTGATTCAAACGGTTATGAGATAAGTCTTAGTTTCATCTTCCGTTCTTATTTATACTTGTTTCTTGGGTTTTTGTTTATAACTAATATTTCCTTTTTTTTTTTCATGCATGAGCTTCCAGATGCTTTTAACTTTTTCTTACTTTCTAGTCTCTTTGTTTTTCTATTTATTCTCGCCTCTAATGGTAAGGGAGAGGCGACGAGGGGTAGCGAGGGGCTGCTGCCTCTTTCTCATTTTGTTTCAAATTTATTATTTTATTGATATATTTTTGTCATGTAGGAGAGATTATTGACATGGCGGAGAGAGAAAAATATATCAGTGACATCCACATAAGTATTTTAATCTAAAAACTGACAGAAACCAATCAAAATGAACACAATGTAAATTTTCTAAGTTTGATGATCATGCAGTTAAGGTAATTTTTTTGCCACTTTGACAAGTTAGAAGCATGTTTGTGTATTGGTTTGGACTTACACCACATGTTTGCATCACTGATCCGGAAGTGACTAAGGAACTCATATCAAACAACTCCAGCTTCTACATCAAGCCTTACCAAAATCAGTATATGCTGGCCCTCGCCAGAAAAGGATTAGTCTTCGTGGAGGGTTCTGATTGGGTTAGGCATTGCAGGATTGTTAATCCAGCATTCACAATGGACAAGCTAAAGGTGAGTTTTCTGTGACCTCCTATTCTTTAGATTGTGATACTTGGTCCTTTTACAATTTCCCAATCACATGGGTTTTAACCCTCCACAGCCTATACCCACTCAAGATACAGAAAAGAATCTGTATCAGTATGTCATTTGATGCCTATTTTCAATTATTTTTAACAGTACTTCGAAGTTCCCACATTTGATTATGCTTCAGTCACGATTTCAGAACATCCCGAAGCAAATTGACATAAATTTCATGTTTCATTTTGTAAATATTGTTATCCTCAAATAATGGTGAAGAATATAGCTTCTAATAAATAAAACAATGATTTGATTACGCCCTTAAAAAAAATGATCTGATTAGCACCCCATCTTTCCTCAAGAAAACTACAGTTTGAATCAGGTTTCAACTCTGATTGTTTGGTAATCAACAGATGTTGACAAAGGAAATGGCAGCATGTGCTAAGCTCATGCTTGAAGAATGGCAAGCTCAGGTATCAAGAATTGATAGCGGACATAATCTCTCATACTGCCTTCAGAAGCAGTTACGCTAAGGGGAAAGAATTTTCTTCTAACACAAAAAAGAAACTGCATGTTTTGGTTGCAGAAATTTTCTTCAAAGTAGATATTCCTGGATGTAGGCAAAGAATCATGAATATGACACTAGACATCTTACACAAGTATAAAACAAATTTTACCTAATTTTATTTAGGCGCAATGTGGAATTATTGAATCCAAAGAATACATCCCATGAAAACATTGCAAAATTCTGGATTTCGCAAGAATCATCCTGCACAAGCATTGAAATGCACGACTCAAATATATTATCATGGAATCTATGCAGATGGAAACTAGAGAAAAAACTTAGGAACATACATATGGGCATCATAAATGCACGATTAGTATCCAAGGGTTACACCTATGGAAATTATTTGCTTGGGTTAATGTTGAAAACTAGTGAAGAGCAAGATGGTCAAACAATGAGCATGGATGAGATTGTGGATGAATGCAAGACATTCTTCTTTGGAGGGCATGAAACTACCTCACATTTCCTAACTTGGTGTATGTTCCTGTTAAGCGTGTACCCAGACTGGCAAGAGAAGCTTAGAGAGGAGGTACTTCGAGAATGAGCAATGGAAATTCCTAATGCAGACATTCTTAACAAATTGAAACTGGTAAATCCTTTTGAAACTCGAATGCTCCTTTCTATTACTCAGCCAAATAGTACTATATCATGTGCATTTGCAGGTCAATATGTTTCTTCTAGAAACATTGAGGCCTTATTCTCCAGTTTCCATGATTGGGAGAAAGGCAACTAAGGACATGACCCTAGGAAAGAACATAAACACTCCTAAGGACACTGAAGTGTACATACCAATACCTATTATTCACAGTAACTGATGCTAATGATTTCAATTCTATTAGATTTGAGAATGGGATTTCAAAGGCTGCCAAGCATCCTAATGCGCTGTTAGCATTTTCAGCAGGACCAAGAGGATGCATAGGCCAAAACTTTGCAATGTTGGAAGGTAAGACTGTGACTGCCATGATACTCCAGAGATTCTCCTTCTGCCGATCAGAAAACTACAAGCACGCGCCATCATCACTGATTACACTACAGCCTGAGTATGCTTCCTATTATTTTCAAACCATTGCATAGCTGATTTCTTGTAAAAGTTTTCCAGCAAAAACCCGACGCCAGAAGTTGCAGAACAAATCCAGATTCTGTGAACCCAACTTCACTACAAACTATGTGGCATCAACTGCATTTCCCAACATCTTTTGTTTCTTTGGAAATTATATCTATGGCAAAACTAGTTCTGCCTTTTCTTGTTTATTTATTGTCTGTGGAATTCCTTAGCACTAATTTTTTTTTCTTTCACTATTCTGAATCACATTGATGAAAATTGTGGCACTCCTCGTGACAACAATCATGTTGGAAGAATGATTGCCTACCCCTTTCACCCAAATTCTTTGATCCCATCAGCCATCGCTTGGTTGGTTGCAGAAATCAGAGAAAGGTTAATGTATTCCTCAAGACATTTTGCAGAAAACCTTAAGGGTGTGTTTGGTATGTTCTATATTTAAATGAATTTCAAGGAATCTTTGAAGACTTATTACATTCAATTATTTGGTTTTACAATTTATAGGAATGAATATGGGAATATTATATTTCAGACTTAATAAGATTCCCTTGAATTGTGGGAATCACATTACTCTCAAAATATATAGTAATGACTTATTCCTGCTGCTGCCTTATCATTAAAATCTCCTCTAATTTCGCACTGCCAAAAAAAGTCACCAGCCTCACTTCATCTACCAAAAAGAAGTCTATGGCATTTGGCCATCAATGTTGAAAAAAATTACTGACTAGTGAAAAAGGTAAAATTCCTTTATATTATCATTTTATTTGACATGAGTACTCTCCTCCAAATCATCCATCTTTTATCATATTTATTGTTTATATATCAACTTAGAAATTTTAGAAAATGCATACTAACATTTTGAAATCTTTTTAAAATTTTATTTTAAATGGTTACTTTTTTATTTTACGCAAAATTTCTGCTTTTAGAAGTTTTTCATTTTAAGATATGGAATTATTATTTCCTTATATTTTTTACGCAATTTTTAGAAGCTTTCGTTAATGTAAACTTTCAGAGTTTGCTTTAATAAATACTGTTATAAATAATGCAGGATGTGACTTATGAAGTATATTAATTTTTACAATATGAAATTTTAATTTTATGTTTTTTTCATGTATGATATTCATCTCATTGATTTATCTCTTTTAGATTATAAGATTCCTAAGAATGCAATTAATATCGTAAATCAAACACAATAATGATAGATTCTAATTACACACCAAACACAATACATTATATTTCTAGGAATATAATTTCATGGAATGTGATTCCATGGAATGTAAGGATTCCAAGGAATTAACAAATCCATAAACCAAACACACCCTAAAAGTTTCGTAACAACTACAACAATTTGGAAAAATACTATTTTTTTAAATTTAATAAGCTATTTTTACTATTTGTTATTGTTTTCCCTAAATTATTTTACTTATTTAACTTTTAAGTTTTTTTATTATTTTGCTTAAATTATAATTTAAATTTAACTAATTATTTTATTATATTATACATAATATTTAGCTTATACTATTTATTATAATTATTTAAGAAATTATTTTATTATATTATTTAAATATGTATTATATAAAAATAATTTATTATTATATATTCTTTTATTCAATTAAATTTATTATCTTCATTAAAAAGCTATTTTATTTTATCAATTTTCATATTTTATTCAAAAATAATCTATCCAATCAACTTTTAAATTTTTATTATTATATTTTAGTTCATCCAAATATTTATAGAATTAATCTATCAAATTCATAAGTTCGTTCACCCCTTGATTTCGCCCTTCCCGTTCCTCCACCTCCGTCTCCAGTGATGTCCGGTTGCCCAGAAGAAAACACTCACGGCCATCAACAAATTGCATACGCACGTTCATTTTTTTTATTTTTTAGGTGTCCGAAAATTAAATTACAATTTGTGTGTTTTGATGTGTGAAGTTTAATTTTTTTAATTTTAAAACCATCAATGCACTTTTATTTTAATTTTAATTTAATTTATTTTTTTCATTTTTAATCTTCATAGATCAAAGACAGATATAAAAATAAATTTGTACCCTAAAGAAAAAAATATATGAAAAAATGAATAAAAAATCACTAAAAAATGCTCAATCAGGCTTCTGATGGGCTTATCAATGATCCCAATTTCTATATTGCTGGATCACGATCGGTCGACGGGTGATCGTAGAAAAATAAATTGAATGATCACTATTTTCATGTGTGAATAATTATTATTTTAAGGGTAAAACGTATGTGTTATGCTTTATATTGCAGCGCGATCTACTTTTACTGATATTTAAGTATAAACAGACTAATACAAATCTAAACTAATAGACTCACATTAATAAATTTACATAAAATTTGAGAGAAAGTGGGCCGGTATACATTATAGTGCAGCGCTGCACACTCCTTATTCTCTTATCTTAATATTACAATTTAGTTATTATATATATTCAACACAACATTAGCATTATTTTACCATTATTCTTCATTATTATTGGTATTATATAAAAACTAAAAAAGATATTATACAAAGATGGTGTGTGTAGCTATGTAAGAGAGATCGGACTCCTTTGACGCAGAAACTTTGTTTGATTCCAGTAATTAATTTGATTGGACTAAATTACTTCTGAAAAATATACATTGTTTAGATCTGTATCCTCTCAATTGAGAATTTTTAGAACACAATCTTTGTGCATCATTGACTTATACACAAAGTGGAATATATTCGTGGAATCAATATCCTTTTTAGGACCCCAAATATTCGTGTAATCAATATTTTCAGGATACGAAATTTAAATATTTCAAGTGCACGGTGTAATTAAACGTGAACCATCTGGGAAACAAGTAATGGGCATCCAAGCCATGTTAATTCGATGCCATATTTATAATTTGAGCTTTTTAGTGACCGAGTAACATTTGTAAATTAGATATTGATATGCACCAATATGTATTTCATATATGTTTGTAAAAAAAAATTATCATGTCAAAAATAACATTTTGAATAAAAGAATTGAAACACGTTATTTAATATGATCTCTATTTTATTTTTGATAACTGAAGGATTATGCAGGATTATGCGTAGAGCCGCCCTTCTAAGCATCTAAATTTGAGTTCATCATTTGGGAATTATAGGTAAAATATTATTTTTAAGTAATACTAACTTGTTATTAAGTCTGTTAATTAAGAGTAAACAAGCATTTGAGCACATAGGCGCGCATATCTGCTAGAGGCTCTCGTTACACTTTGCTTTATCTCTAACTCTTTTTGTAGATATACTTCATTTAATTCATGATACTTATCATTTTTGAGACCTTGTTATTATATTAGTAAGTTTGTTAGTATTTTATCTTTCTTACGATTAATCAAATTTTGTCAAGTGACATATTGAAACAATATAAATTACAAATAGATCTTCTAAATTATAATTATCATAATATATACATATTTTTTTTACTAAGTAACATTTATTAAGGATAAATTAATCATGTCAAATGTAGAAATTCAATTGGATGCCATTTCGATCAATAACCAAGCAAGTTAACATGCAATGTCTCCAAAAGCTACTCCAAATGCTTATTAGCATATTCTTGGAGACGTTATTCAAGCATAATTTGACTTGATTTTTTACTCATTTATGGTCAACATATTATACGCTTATCCGAAAAATAAAATAAAATAAAATAAAATATAAATAAACCTTCTTTTTTGGAAGAATTTAATTGAAATAGAGACTACGTCATATAATCCAACATCAACTAATTAAACATAGTACAAAAGACTAACTATTACATAATTATTATTTGTTGTAAACTATTTATACTCATTTCATGTCATGTGAAATCTCTTTTGTCATCATGAACCTCCTCGTCATCCACGCTATTATCAACACCTAAGCTTGATTATTTGCAGGACCTAGACGCATGGGAGAAAATATCAAGTGAGCTAATGTCCAATATGTATGACTCAAATAGGATGAATAAAAATAAAAGAAATATACATGATGCTGAATAAATAATCTTTAAGTACTTGAAAATATTTGCATAAAAAGGCATGAAAAATTATAAACATAAAGGTGTAAGCATCATTTCTTTAGATTGCTTTTCATCCAACAGATTTTTCTTTGTATTTTTCTTTTTCTTAGGACAACTTTTGTCAACTTTTCCTTTCTTTGCTTTCATCTTTGCATCTTTATTTTTCTTTCTTTCATTTTTTCATCTTTCTTACTTTCATCCTTCTTTCTTTCATGTTTCTTTCCTTCTTTGCTTTTCTTTTCTTTTTTTAAAAGTTATCTTTTAACTTATTTCATCTTTAAGCTTTTGATCATGTGAAGTGTTTTTCATCTCTTTAAGAGGACTTCATGAAACTTACATGTATCTTCATAAATGGTTATACACACCATGATAACCCTATTTTTTTACGGGCATAATTCCTTTTTGATGGAATTCTTGAGTTCATTGCACAAGGTGGAGAGTCTTGTACAAAATAAATAGTGGCTAAGTAATTTTCCTTCACCATCATGGAGTTTTACTGTGTTGCCTTCACCTACACCCCTATCTCTATCTTAGTTTTCGTTCTTTTTTTCCATTGACAATTAGTGCACATGAAGACCCACAACTTTCATTTTTTTTATTTTGCTTCTTTTAGCATTTTCTTATCTTTCTTTAGACTTTCACTTATTTTTAAACTTTCTTTAACATTCATGCAAAATCACATTTCATCTCATTTCAAAAAATGGGCCGTGTCGGGGAACGAGCCATTTTTGTCATCATCTTTCACTTCATTCTTCATAACACGGTTCGTGTCATGATGTGACACGGCCCATATCCGTCGTCCCGTGTTGAACACCTCTTTTTCCTTTGCACGTGTTTCATTTTATGATGCAATCCATTTTGCAAGTGTTCATCTCTTTCGATGAGTCGAAGTTGTCCAGATTGATGACACCGCCTCTGTTTGCAAAACCTCCTAATCATAGCGCGGTCCATTGGCCTTGTGACATGGTTTGTTCTATCGGAATGTTATTTATTTTCACAGATTTCTATTTCTTAACTAGCTTGGTTTGAGTGGCGGATCATCGCCTTTGTCCTATGTTTCACAAGATCCAGATCAGTTGAACCTGAACCGTTTAGGGTTTCACATCATTTGCCGCCAGGACACGACCCGCGCTGGTGTTAGGGTTCGTTAAGCCGCCACCAGAACAGAACCTGCATCCCGGAGGGACGCGGCCTGTGTTAGCGCGGTGTTCTTTCCAACAGATGCAATCCATGTCCAAGGAGGACACGACCTGTGTGTCGATGCTAGGCTTTGCTTCCTGCCGACACAGCACTATCCGTGTCCGAGATGAATAAGGGTCGCGTCATGTTGTGTGGTCTCCTGTGGGCAGCACAACACGACCCTGCATCCGAGAGACGCAGTCCGTGTTCGTTCGTCCGCCATTGTTTTATCATTTATTTTGGTTTGAAGAAAATTCATGAAACTCATACCTAAAATTTTGATTAATTTTTAGGGTAATTCTAGCTCATAAATCTATATTTCAAATCTCAAAAGTAATAAGGTTTTTTGTGAAACTTGTAAGAGAAATCATTCTTCTAATATCATAGTAAACAATTAAAAACAGGTAGAGAAATAATCGTAGATTTCTCAACACCGTATGGGTCCCCTTACATATTGATGTGCAAAAGTGTGTTGTATAATGTTAAATTAGAATCATGTTCACGTACATGTTTATCAGTAGAATTGTGATGGTGTAAATTCGCGATTGTGATAATAGTAGACAATCAATTTTAAAAATCCTAGAACAACACTACTAATACTACAAGTATATAGCTAATCATGTGTAGTATTAAGATATCAAATCCACAGGGAGGCGAAATAAATTATCATGAATTAATCACTTGAAATTAATCTTAACTAGTGAAAATGATAACAATATCTAAAAGAAACTAGAATGCAAATTAACTAAATTTTAGGACTTTTAGATGAATTAAGAAATAAATTATGATAAATGGAAAGTAAACAGATCATGACACTGCTAATCAGAGATACAATAGAGATGTGAAGAAACTTTAGAGTTAGTAGATTTCGGGGATGTTGGATTGGATTATCATTTACATGCATAGTTTGTATACTAAATCAAATTTTGGTGAAGAGATGAATCATGGATTCTTTTTCAAAGGATATCAATCATGATCTCTCCTTAGTCACACAATGAAGAGAATGAAAGAATCCCAGAACCTAAGTCTTGATGAGTCTTGTGGTTGCTACCAGGCTAAGGTCTTTCGGCATACAACCTTGCACCATAGGTCTGCAGAACCTATGATGGAGCGCACCATCGGACTGTGTGTGAATGAGATGTGATGGTCAATCCTACAAACACTCTAAGCATGAAAAATGGTAAGACAAATTCCTCGCGATTGCAAGGTTGTGAATCATCCGATAGATAGTGACCCGATCACACTCAACGAGAAAGAGAAAGTTACGACACTCACTTCACCGGACGCCTCCAGTCAAGGATGCATCGTCCGGGGAGAGAGAGAGAGTGCAGACAAGAAAGAAGATCAAACCGAAGGTTAGTTCGTCTACGACCACAAAATAATCAAAACTCTTCACAACACATTCAATTCAAAAATGAAATCAAATGATGGGTTTATATAACGAAAACCATAAAAAGTTCAAAAGCATTTAAAACCGAGATAGAAATCCAATCATTCATCCTCTACTACTAACTCTAGATAATCCTACTTAGTTACACGACATGTTTCATCAACATTACAAAAAGATAGAGGTTAGAAAGGCTCATGTTCTTCGTCACTGCGCTGTTGTTCATCAATGGCGTCGTCATCTCTACGTTCCTCCTTCGATGGTTGTTGCTGCTCCAATCACCTCCTCCTCAAAATGGGGGCCTTCCGAAATGGTAGCCTCCCCTCTCTCCCTCATATTTCCTCCTTTAAATATCTCTCCTCTTTCCATTATATTCTCCTTTCCTTTCTTGACATATGTCCTTTGTTTCTTCTTTGAAAGATTTCTTCGATTTTCTCTTATTCATCCTTGCCAATAATGAGTTATCATAATTCTCCAGCTTTTCAGCAATTGTGTTCTGTTATGGCGATGCGACATGCAGGATTGTGATACTTCTCCTAGCGAGAGTGTGACAACTCCTTCTTCGAAGTTGATGCATGCATTTTACAACATATTTTAAGGCCTGCATTAGGCATGATTTTGAGTCATTTTGGCATTGCATGCATTTATTTTAACATTTATTTGTTTAAATTATTTCGAGTCGTGATTCTACTCCTATTGGTGATTATTTTGCAGAAAATTAACTAAAAAGGCCAAGGACTGGAACAAACTCGCAAATGCGCACATTTACAAATATGAAATCACTTTCCAGTACTCATCACAGG
>LTAE01008235.1:0-12479 GCA_001647135.1 Pontederia paniculata | reverse complement strand
CCCCCCCCCCCCCCTCCCGGTCGGGGGAGCATAGAATTTGAATATGTTTCTGAAATATATGATTAAAATTTTTTAAAACTAAATTTTTATATACTGTAATACAAATGACATGGCATTTCATAATAAAATTAAATCTATTCCATATGTATACTTTTTAAAATTTACGAGTGAAATTGTGCATTCTTGCACTATATGCATATTAAAAATTTATTATTTATATGAGATAAAACTTTTATTTATTAATTTGATATATATATTAACATCATTATTTCATCCATATGAAATTAATTAACTTAGTTTATTTTATATCAGGACATCGTTTCTCTTTTAGTGTAGATCATACATTCTTCATTAATCAAGGTATAATGTATTATTTAGCATTAAATTCAGGTGCAGACCCACATATAATATGGTGTGGGAAGAGGGATCGTCCTCACCTAACAAATCTTATTAAAATAATAAATTCATTCAAATTTCATTATTTTACTTGAATTATGAGTTTTTTAATATTTTATTTTCTAGGGAAATAAAAAATCATTTTTTTTCTTGTAATGGAATTGTAGATTTCTGTTATATTATGGTTATAGTTCTGAAGTTTGTAACTTTAGTTGTCTTGGAAATTTAAATCTATTAATTTACTATAGTTATGACTCTTAAAAAATAGCGCTTATTATTTATTTGTACCAAATATATTATTTTCAGAATTAATAATAGTAATTTGAAAGATAAAAAAATTAATTTGTCTTTAAGTAATGGAATTGTAGAGTTTGACTTGCACTATAGTTATAATTTTAAATATTTTATTATAATTATTGTTTTTTGAAACATTATTTTATATTAATGATGTGGCACCATGAGAGTATGACACTTGTCACATTCTCATGCATTTACCTTTTTTTTAATAATACTAGTATCGGGTATGCGCAAAGAATGACACAATATTTTCTTGATTATCTCTATTTTAATAATATAAATAGATATATTTTTATAACTGTAATTGAATTTCTTATTTAATATATATTAATTAAACATATCATTTTTTCTTTTAAAATATTTTAATTATTCTAAGAATTAGTTAATAATAATTCTGTTATGATTTAAACATATATTATTATATTTTTAACAAATGATGTCATAGTTATTTTTTATATATTACTAATATATTTTATAAAAAAATAATAATGTATTATTATAATAAAAATATGATCATAAAGAGTGAATTTTAATATAATATATATATATATATATATCATACTAAAAATTATTTATATAATAAATATATATAATAAATATAATATATTAAATATATATATTAAAATATGATCATAAAGAGTGAATTTTAATATAACAAATGCTTGATTTCAATTTTTTCACTATATTGTATTTTTAATATTTTTCAATTTATTTGAGTTAGTAGTTGTTTGAAATACTTATTATTAGTTTAATTATTTAATCATTTAGATGTCTTTTTTTTATTTTAGTAATTTTGTGTGTCAATTTATCTTTAGTTAAACTCCCCTGATAAACCTAACATTTATCTATTTAAAAATAATTTTCTTTTATTTGCACCAAAGCTCGTAGTCCCGCTCACTCCTACCAGTTAACCCCACCTATCATTTCCTTGCGTATTAACATTGATAAAATGTAATTACTTTTGCCAATTGTACCATTATCATTAACAATTGAAAATAATAGACATTGTGGTTAGCAGTAGTAACATAATTATATGATATGGTCAAATGGAATACGAGTCTTGGGCGGGGTTAAAATGTTTTACATTATCAGTGAATAATAATAACCTCAACGTTAGCAATGAACGACAATATCATGAAAAGAAATTACTAAAACAAACAATGAAGAAAAACACGAGTCGATCTAAATTATAAATCATATATGTATAATGCATATGTAGGATAAAGGTTAATGCAAAAAGCGATTTAAAAGGGAAGATAGATATATAGACGCACAATTTAGATGGTGACTAACTCTTGACCTAATTCTCTTTTTTGCATGATATCAAAAATGATATCTTTTTGTAATTTCAATATAAAAAAAACTAAGTCAAGAGTAGGTTACTACCAAAATAGTGATGTATGCACTATTACTGTGCTATTGAACACTCTAGTTATTAAAATGGATGAACGTATCCATTTGCATGTATCTGTTTGATATTTATAAGGTGAAATTTTAGTTATTAAAACTAATCACGTATGAGAGAGTCAGGTTGCTGAGTTTTTAACCGCAATTTTTGGTAACTGATCAATTCAATTAATTAAGTTTTGTTTTTTTTATTCATTCATGATTCTCATAGGCAAAACTTAACGTATTCCCCGTTGGGGGAGCAAAGAATATAAATATGTTTATAAAATATAAAATAAAAAAAATAAATATAAATCTTTAATACACTGTAATGCTAATGACATCACATTTCATAATAAAATGAAACTTATTCCATATATATGCTTTTTAAATTTACTAGTGAAATTGTGCATTCTTGCACTACATGCATATTAAAAAAATATTATTTATATGAGGTAAATTTTTTATTTATTAATTTGATAAATATTAACATCATTATATCATTCATATGAAATTAATTTAGTTTACTTTTTTTATTATATCAGGATAGGAAAAAATGGAGGTGATCCCTACTCAAATAAGGAGCACCATGCTACCTATATTTTTTAACGTAGGATGCATAATGTATGATGAATATATTTAGAAGAGAGAAGAAAAATAGGAGAGAAAATTTTCCATCATAGATTTAACATCATACGGTTGAAGATGTAAGTAACATGGTGCTCCCTGCTTAACTAGGGAGTACCTATATTGAACCCATCAGAATATCGTTTCTCTTTTGGTGGGGATGATACATTTCTCATTAATCAAAGTGAGTGGGGGTGGAATGATAAATGACTCATCCTCGCTTAAGCATGTCTTAAGTTCAAAATTTGTAGATACAAAAAATTTCCGCTAGATATCTCACTTGCCATTATGCCAGGCATGCGACTCGGGACGACAACAAATTTTCAAGGGTATGATGAGCCGGACTCAACTTGTGGACACACTGTATTCAATTAATTAAGTTTTATTTTTTTATTCATTCATGATTCTCATTGGCAAAACTTAACGTAGTCTCCCCGTTGGGGGGAGCAAAGAATATAAATATGTTTATAAAATATAAAATGAAAAAATTATTATGAATCTTTAATACATTATAATGCTAATGGCATCACATTTCATAATAAAATTATATCTATTCCATATATACACTTTTTAAATTTACGAGTGAAATTGTGCATTTTGCACTACATGTATATTAAAAATTTATTATTTATATGAGGTAAATTTTTTTTATTTATTAATTTGATAATTAAATATTAACATCATTATATCATCCATATGAAATTATTTTAGTTCATTTTTTTTATATCAGGACATCATTTCTCTTTTAGTGGAGATGATACATTTATCGCTAATCAAAGTCGGGGGTAGAACTAATTCCTCCTCGCTTAAGAAGGTCTCAAGATCGAGATCTGTGGATACAAAAAAATTTCGCTGGAATCCTCACCTGCCATTATGCTAAGCACGCGATTCAAGATGACACCAAATTTTCGAGACTATGGTGAGCCGGACTCAACTATTAGACAAGCTGTACTAATGCGCCTCGTGGGTTGGTGAGCTGGCATCGCTTACTGGATACTGGAGCGATAACCCCAAAAAAGTATAACGTATTGTTTAACATATAATCTAGGGGCGGATCTCCACTCCCCCCAATTTTTATTACTTTAGTGAATTGATAATTTTGACTATAATTTTGAGGTCTAGGGTTCTAATTTCAGTAATAATTTTTTATTAATATTTTTTTATATATTTTGGTCTCTCTCAATTTTTATTAATTTGCAAGTCCTCCTAATTTTTTTCTTGGCCCGTCCCTGATTAAATAATAAAATTTGGTATTCTCGCTTTCTAAGAAAATCATGAAATTCTTTTCATTTTACATTTTTTTTCTAGTTAGTTGACTAATCATGTCCAACTCGATTTAGGCAGCTACTTCAAATCAATTGGCCGTGTGAGAGCAGTTGATTTAAGATGTAGTAATGTAGTAATAAAAATATACAAGTGGTCACATACATGTATTATGTATGCAGTGGCGGAGTAGAAATTTTTTTAGTGGATTCGAATTTTAATTATAATTTGAAATAATAAAAATATATCATTTTTTAATAAAATTGATATCATAATTTTCCCACTAAAATATGTA
The DNA here is from genome assembly GCA_001647135.1 of Pontederia paniculata. NCBI lineage: Eukaryota > Viridiplantae > Streptophyta > Magnoliopsida > Commelinales > Pontederiaceae > Pontederia > Pontederia paniculata. The sequence continues at coordinate 8,215 of LTAE01008235.1, read as the reverse complement.
AGTAATAATAATATTAGTAGTTGTACACAATGTTAAAATATAATATATTATTAAAAGAATATATGACTCTAATTGATCAAATAAAAATAATTATAAAATCTTAAAAAATTGAAAAAAATACTGAAAACAGAAAGACAAAATATTATTTTAAATAAAAGCAGAATAATAAATATAAATATTTAATCATACAGAAAATAATGTTTAATATATAATCAACATATTATATATTATTAAAGATAAAGTTCATATTATAATTATTATTAGTAAGTTAACGTTCAACAATTATTCATTATAGTACTATCGTACCATATATAAGTGAATTGTGTTAGATTAATTAAAAAATATTTTATCAACAAAAAATAATAAAATAAACCTTATTATATAATAGTAATATTAGAAAAAACTTTAACTCATGATGTTAATTAAGGATCATCTAAAAAATGTTTTATCGTATAAAAGCAAATTTAATATGAGTGGAAGAAATTCTATTAAATTTTAATCACTGTATTAAATTTCAAATAGAAAAAAATGTGCTTTAATTTTAGTTCAAATATATTAAAACTAATTATTATTTGATATAATATAATTAATTGATGTCATTTAACTAATATTATTTTATTATTGGAAGAATGAAGGAAAATAATGTCAATACTAATAATATTAGCAATGAATTTAATGATGGTGTACCCGGGTACATCATGTACCCTGAGTAACAAACCGTTGGATCTGAGATCTACGGTTAAAAAAATAAATAGAAAATAACAATCTTAAATAAGATCTACCATAAATCTCATATCCAACGGCTTATTATACAGGGTACATGGTGTACCCGGGTACACCATCATTAAATCCATTAGTAATTGTACACAATGTTAAAATACAATATATTATTACAAGATTATATATTATTGTTTCTAATTGATTGAATAAAAATAATTAGAAAATCATTAAAAAATTGTAAAAGAATAATAAAAACAAAAAACAAAAAACAAAAAACAAAAACAAAAACAAAAACAAAAACAAAAAAACAAAAAACAAAAAAAAACAAAATATTGTTTTAAATAAGAGCATGGATAGTAAATATAAAAATTTAATCATACCTAAATTATGTTTAATACATAATCAACATATTATATATTATTAAAGTTAAATTCATATTATAAATATTAATATTAAGTTAAACTTCAACAATTATTCATTATAGTACTGTCATTGTGTTATATAAATTTAAAAATATTTTATCAACAAAAAAATAAAATTTAACCTCATTATATAATATTAATAAAATTTAACCTCATTATCAACAAAGAAAGAGTAGAGTGGTTATAGTTTTTTCTAACCACTCATGTTGACTGCATATTGCAATTTCCAATTAGATTTTGCTTTTCAAATGTTTGTGACGACAAATATAATAATCTCCTTGATTATTGCATTATTTTTAATATCGATATATTAAATTATTAGTTGATCACATTTTATAAATCTGAATTCAACAAAAAATTTAAGATTATTTATTTATGTAGGGAAAATAAATTCCTAAAGTAATAAAAAATATCGTTTACATATATTTTAAATCGGTGTAGTAATTGAAGGTAGTTAACTATGTTGCTATTCAAAAGTTTGCCTATTATATACTCTCCTTGTTACTATTTTCTTGTACCTAACGAACAAAACAAGACTGGAATCACACAATCTTCAAAAATCCGAGTCAAATATTGGAGGATAGCACCAACATTGACTCCCATGCTGGATTAGTATATTGTTGCCAATTCTGATCCCAGTATTACTATTTGGGTATTCTGTTATAGTATCTGATATTGATCAAATATACGAAAAGAGAACCAAAGATACTAAGCCTCTGTATTCTCGAATTTCTTTCTATAGAAATTAATGTTGCAAAATTCATCGAGTTTTTTTCCCTTAGATGTTTGTTTCCAAAAATGTCAACTAATTCCTACCGTTAAAAACATTCATGCATGAAGATTTATATTGTTCACAAATTGAGAAAACCCTTCAATTTTTAGCTCATAAAATTGGGCCAATACCTTCACAAAAAAATAAAAAGAAATTGTCAATACCAGATACTATAACTTTGTGTCAATTTCTATAGTCTGAATCAATTTATTTTTAAAACCATTAGAAGTATTATGAAATATATTTTCTTCTACAATTTTGAAGAAACCCAACAAGAAATTGTTTTGTACTTATAATATTTCTTCTAGTAATGTATACAACGAGTTGGTGACCTCTTCCTACTCAAGCCAATATATTAATTCAGGGAGTACAAAATTATACATTAATATATATAATTATCCATATCAATTATAATTAATATAAAATATAAGATCATTATTTAAATGATAAAAGATAAATAATGAAAAAAATTGAAAAGTCGTAATGTAAGTATAAAAGAAAAAATAAAGAAAAAATGAAAAGATAAGAGGGATCGAAGTCGGACCTTTTTAATTCTTGCATTAAGATATTTTAATCTAACCAACCCGTGATAAGAAATTACTACCATAAAAATTTAATCGAGTACAGGGGTCTCAATGCATTCACTTGGCTCAACCTTTGCCTTCATACGAAATTAAGTAATCAACCTCATGTTTGCAATGAACATGAAAATACCATGAAAAGAAACAACTAAAACAAACAACGAAGCAAAACACGAATCGATCTAAATTACAAAGCATATATGAATCATGCATATGTAGAATAAAAGTTAATTCAAAAAGCTATTTACAAAGCTAGATAGATATATACACGCACATTTTAGATGGTGACTAACTCTTGACCTAATTCTCCTTTTTGCATGATATCAAAAGATGATATTTTTTTGTTATTTCAATATAAAAACAGAACTAAGTCAAGAGTTGGTTACCACCAAAATAGTGACGTATGCACTATTACTATGATATCGAACACAAAGTTTTCAAAATGGATGTCCCTTCGCATGTATCTGTTTGATATTTATAAGGTGAAACTTTAGTTATTAAAACTAATCACGTATGAAAGTCGGTTGCTCAAGTTTTTTACCGTAATTTTTGGTAACTGATAAATTCAATTAATTAACTTTTGTTTTCTTTTATTTTATTCATTCATGATTTTGATAGGCAAAGTTTAACGTACTACCCCTGTGGAGCAAAGAATATTACAATATATACATCGTCTTCGTCGTAGGTTACACTCCATTAAATTCTTAACAAATAATTCTTTTTGCAAACTAATAGGACTTGGCATGGTGGACGTATACAGGGACGGACCCACGAAGAAAAGATAGGGGGGCCAAAATTAAAAAAAATATGAGAGATTTGGATTTGAACCCTAGACCTCTAGATACTTGTCAAAACCACTTATCCACTATGCCAATTAGCTAGTTGTGATCATTTGTTAGTATTTAATTTATTTATTGACTATAACTACTAGTATATACGTATATATATACTTTATATACCGAAAAGTTGGGGGAGGGGCGGGGAGCCGTGGCCCCCCCCCCCCACGGGGGGTATATGTGGGTCCGCCCCTGCGTATGAATGTACGTACTTGGAAATATGTTGGCCACAAATTTTAAATATAAATCTTTAATATACTTAAGAGTCTGTTTGGCATGATTAGCGATTTAACTAAGTAATAGTGATATGATTAGAAGATAGCAGTTCAAATAATAAATAACGACTAGCGATTGACGATTAGTTATTAGTGGTCTACCAATAAAAATGTTTGACAAATAAAATGTTTGAATTAGTTTATGAGCATTAAATGACTCGAATGAACATACGAGAGCTTTTTAAATTATTTACATTATTATATTTATCAAAAACACTATATTAGATAAGAAATTTTTGTGTGCTACTTTTGAACCTCTAGACGTTGGGTCTTCAAGCGTCTCAATACGCTCGTAGTCTATCGTTTATCGTTACTCTTTTTTGTATTTACCAAATACATTAATAAATATTTTGACTAAATAAAAAATTTATACCATAATTTTTTTTATGTCATTCCAAACATGGCCTAATACTAATGACATAGTGTTTCATAATAAAATTAAATCTACTCCGTACGATACACTACATTTTGGACCATCTGGTGGCAGGGACCACATAAATAGAAAAGATGAATAACTTACTTTTTAAATTTATAAGTGAAATTGTCTCTTGCATTACATGCATGTTAAAAATTATTATTTATGTGAGAATTTTTTTATTTATTAATTTGATATATATTAACATCATTATCATCCATATGAAATTAATTTAATTAATTTTTTTTTATATATGGACATCATTTCTCTTTCAACGGAGACGATACATTCTTCATTAATTAAAGTATAACGTATTGTTTAGCATTGTGAATATTTGGTATTCTTGCTTCTAAGAAAATCATAAAATTCTTTTCATTTTACATTTTTTCTAATTAGTTGACTAATGATGTTCACCTCAATTGAGGCAGCTACATCAAATAAATTGGCCGTGTGAGAGCAATTATTCACACCATATGTATTGTAGTGACAAAAATATACAAGTGATCTGATACATGTATTGTCTATGCAGTGACAAAACCATAAAATATTTTAGTGGACTAAAATTTTAATTATAATTTACAATAATAAAAAATATATCATTTTTTTAATAAAAATGCTATCATAATTTCCCCCCTTAAAATATGCCAATAATAATAATATTAGTAATCGTACACAATGTTAAAATAAAATATATTATTAATAGAATATATGAATGACTCTATTGATTGAATAAAATTATTTATAAAATATTTAAAAAAGTTGAAAAAGAAATACTAAAACAAAAGACAAAATATTGTTTTAAATAAGAGCTGAATAGTAAATATAAATATTTAATCATATTGAAAATAATGTTTAATACATAATCAACATATTATATTATTATTAAATTTAAAGTTTATATGTTAAATATTTTTATTAAGTTAAATTTCAACAATTATTCATTATAGTACTACTATACCATATATAAGTGGATTGTGTTAGATTAATAAAAAATATTTTATCAACAAAAAAAATTAACCTTATTATATAATAATAACATTTGAAAAAACTGTAAATGATGATGTTAATTAAGGATCATCTAAATAATATTTTATCATATAAAAGTATAAGCGGAAGAATTTATATTAAATTTTAATTACTGTATTAAATTTCAAATACAAAGAAAAATGTGCTTTAATTTGAGTTCAAATATATTAAAACTAATTATAATTTGATATAATACAATTAATTGATGTCATTTTAACTAAAAGTATTTGATTAATGGAAGAATGAAGGAAAATAGATTAATTGAGGGAAAATTTGAACTAAAATACTTTAAGGAAGGAAATAATTCTTGCAAAGGTAGGATTCGAACACTGATGTTAATTCGAACCTTCTTATATAATATTAAGATTAGAAAAAAAAACTGTAACTGATGATGCTAATTAAGGATCATCTAACAAAAATTTACTGTTAAAAGCAAATTTAATATGAGCGGAAGAAATTTTATTAAATCTTAGTTACTGTATTAAATTTCAAATACAAAGAAAAAATGTGCTTTCAAATACATATATCAAAACTAATTATGATTTGATATAATATAATAAGTTGATGTCATTTAACTAAATTATTTTATTAATGGAAGAATTAATAAAAAATAGATTAATGGAAAAAAATTAAAATAAAATATTTTAAGGAAGAAAAATATACTTGCAAAGTTACGATTCGAACACTGAACCTACCGAAGTTGAGTATTAAATTATTGTCACTTCATTTTGATTGTGTATACAGTTTCTAGCACCCAAAGAAGGAAAAAGAAAAGGAAAAAGTCAACTCAGATATATATAATAGCAGTAATTATACCTAAATATTAATTGCTAATATTTCACTACAACAAAACGGAGTTTTAGGGACCAACTGATTTAGTCTTTAAATCATCATAATTAGTCTCCGAAGAGCTTTTACAACTAAAAAAATTTGGTCCCTGATGATCCTTACAAATCGGTCTTAAAAGTTATGAAGACTAATCTTAAAGTTGATCTCTAAAGATTAAAGATTTGAAGACCAATGTCCTTAATCTCTTAAAGTGACCTCTTTAAGGACCAATGCCCCTGATAACTAAATATTTGTTATTTAGTGATCAACTAATTTGGTCCCTAAATATTTACGCTAAATTAGTAACTCTATTTTTTTAATTATTATTTTGGTTAGATTATATATAATAACCAACTTGCATAAAAAATATCACTAACATACTTAATTTGTTGCATAAAAATATTAAATAGAAAAAAAAGAAATACATTATATTTTCAACATCACCACCTTAGCAAACTTTATGTATTTCTTAAATTACAACCCAAAATCTGAATTTTTTATTGACAAATTTAAGCTAATATTTATTGAGACAAAGCATCAAATATCTCATTGAGACAAAATATCAAACATCTCAGCTACAAAAAAATAAATATGATGCAAAATAAATGCACGAGTGAATCATAATCCCTTACACAATCTTTGTTCGAGTGCTTGAATGAGAGAGAAACAGAGAGAGAGAGAATTCTCAATTGACACAAAGCATCAAATGTTTAAGCTACAAAGCCCTGAGTGAATCATAATATTACACCATTGTCGCCGCCTAGCTGTACCCACCCTCTGCCCTCCGTACGCAATCTCCCGGCGCTGCCGGATGACCCGAATGACAAAGAGCCACAACATCTCGTGGAAGTTTGGTATCTGCGAGAGCATCACCTGGGCGAGTTTGAACATGAGCATGTAGAAGCTATCGCCGTATGTGTTGAATCTAGGATCCCATAAGTGTTTTAATGATCACAAATTTTTAAGAGAACTTAGTCTATACTAATAAATTTGTTGAACTGAATTCTGTAACAGGTTGATTCAAGTTCAGAATATAAAAGGTCGACCGAAGTTAAGAGAATGGATGACCCATGCACACAGAAGAAATATCAAAAGAGCTCTGTGTGTGCAGTGGGCGTCCTTAGCATCAACGCGGAGGTAGGTGGGTTTATGTGCTTGCAAGTGCATGCATTGGGTAATTATACATAATTATAAAACTTGCTAAAGTGTACTCATTGTGCACCCAGTGCGGTTGGTCTGAGGGTCAAGGTTCAAAGTTAGTACGTCGCAAGTTCGAATCCCATGAATCCCATCCAAGAAAATATTTTAATAATTTTGTGCTGCTTTCTTAACTAAACATTTTCCCAATCTTCTTTCATTTCACTCTTTTTCTCTATAATTAAATAATTCAAATTAATTGCAATAACTGATATATCAATGTTATTTTTTATTATTGTAAAATATCATAAATTTATTGTATAAATAGTATATTCTTTCTCTTGCACTTTTTCTTAACTTTTTTGGTGGCTCATAAATTTTTCTTCCCCTTTTAAATACAATATTTTAAAATAATGCAAAGAATTGATTCATTTTATTTAATTTTAATTGTGATTAATTGTTAGTTAATTTTTGTTTTAGATTAAATAATATATTTTTTCTCTTATAAACTTTTACATTTTTTTTCTCAATTTTCCAATGGCTTACACTGAATTTTTTTACCATTAAATATAGCTTATATGATATTTTCAAATAATATAAAGTTACTAATCATATATTGTTAACCGAATTTAGAAAATAAACTCCATTTAATATAATAGAAAGTATTTATATATTAGATATTTATTTATTTTTTATATATTATTATATTAATTGAATGAACCCACTCGAAAATTTTCTGGCTCCATCCCTGCTTAGCATAGACCAATATTGAAGAAGAATGCATGAGAAGAGGGATCAGAGGTTGACCGGTCGATCGAAGATAAAGGAAGGACGACCGAAGTAAAGGGCTTAACGAGAGAGGTCGCCCGATGAATAGAAATGGGAGACCGAGGGCAACACCCCTACCAACCAAAGATGGAGAACGGGCGGTCCAGGGAGAAGTAGACGCCCAGAGAAGACTTAGCCGAAGAAGGAGTCTTGGCTAAGCAGAGAAGAGGTTGCCCGAGGTTGAAGAGCGGACGAACGAAGATCTGAGGATGAAGGCAATGGACGTCCAAAGGGCTCAGGGTGGAGACAGTGGACGACCAGTAGACTGTCAAGGCTGAGAGTGGACGTCCAAAGGGTTCAGGGTGGAGACAGTGGACGACCAAAGCAGAAGACAAACAAATGAATGGTCGATCGCAGGTTGAGTGCGGGCGACCG
>LTAE01008234.1:4074-20970 GCA_001647135.1 Pontederia paniculata | reverse complement strand
GAGATGCTGGGTATATATGGGAACATGGCCTTAACTAGGCGTGACGCGTTTTGGTAAAACCGTGCGGGCTAAGTCCCAGTCATGGTGGGAGATCACTCAACGAGGACGTTGAGCCCCTTGAGGGGGGAAAGGATGCAAGAGGCATGCCTTGGATTAGTCCCACATGCACAAGTCACGGGAGAGATGCTGGGTATATATGGGAACATGACCTTAACTAGGCGTGACGCATTTTGGTAAAATCGTGCGGGCTAAGTCCCAGAGCGGACAATATCACGCCTTGGTCAGGGATGTTACAACCCTGGTCCTGCGACAACACCCAATTGTCCTACTATTGTCCCAACCTGCTGTCATTGCTGCTGATCTCCTGCAGTCGCCGCTGATCTGCTCACTGCCTCCTGCTGTTGTTGTGTTGCTACCCTGACCTACTGTTGTTGCCGCCGTTGAGCGGTGCCCTAATGCTGCTGCTGTTACCATGTGTTGTTGTTGTTGTTGTTGTTGCCATCTCGGTGTGCTGCTGCTGCAATCTCTACGTGCTACTGATGTTGTTGTTACTGTCTCGTTGTGTTGCGGTTGCGTGCTGTTGTGGCCGCTGCTGCCTTGATCCGTTGTATGCTGTTGTCAGTGCTGAGATACATCCGTTGTCGCTGACCCATCTCCCACGCTGCTGCCTTGTCTTGTTGTTGCTGCTTCACCACACGAATTCCATCCTCTCTGCAACTTGTTTGCCACCATAAACGCTTGGTACTACTGCCGCAGTTAGCTCTCTACTGCAGATTTCGACAGAGCTGTTATTGATGCCCCTGCAACCATGACACACTCCGTTGCTCGGAGAGTTACCTGCTGCAACTAGCAGAACCTCCCTTGTTCCACGCCCACTACCCTCTTCCGCCTTGCACTTTCATCTTCCATAATCAGCTATCCCTCCACATCATCACTCACCATTGCAAGCTCCTTTCCTCGAAAAAAATTGTCGATGTCTATTCAACCTGTGTTTTTTGCTGACTACTAGTGCTGCCAATAGCTACTGTTGTTGCCCTGTTCCTCAACGTCATCGCCTCAAACGAGCTGCCGAACTGCAACAACCTTGACTGCCTTTATACGGATCATGAGAATTGGGTAACTTCTTTCCTCATTGTTCACTTTGCTTGCCATATTGTGACACTTTTAGTACACTAGTAACGGTTCATAGGATTGTGCGTTAACTTCACATATTATTGAGCTTTTTTTTTCCTATGAGTTTCACTTCACTATTCTCAAATACGTATTACCACATTGCATTAAATTGCATCTAATTTTGCTTGCTCATCATATTTAGTGCATAATATTATTAGTTCATGTTAACTTTTTGAATCTCTCATTTTGATATTAAATATGCCGAGCAATAAGTCCTGATTCTCATGATAGTCATAATTATCAACTTGATACTAGTTGTAAACACCTTTTAATTCACTTCTTTCTGATACCTTTGAGACCATTCAAAATTTAGCCCATCAAGTTGATATCCTTGGGCGCCAAATAAACGTCTTCACACAAAAACATCATCTGTTCAACAATAGCAATGATACTAAAACATCATTTTATGATCCTCCACATGACCCTCCTCGACATGGTTCTTCTTTTCGTGATCATCATCCACCACATGTTGATGTTCCTCGTGAAATATTAGAGGCATCATCCTTTGATGGAACACTTGGATCGACGATGTTCCTTAATTGGCTAAATAAGTTAGAAGTTTCTTTGATCAGTATAATATGTCCGATGAACATTGTATTCATCTCGCCAAAATGAAACTTGAAGGTTCTGCAAAATGTTATTGGCACAATGTTCAACGTGACAGGAAACACNATTGTTCACTTTGCTTGCCATATTGTGACACTTTTAGTACACTAGTAACGGTTCATAGGATTGTGCGTTAACTTCACATATTATTGAGCTTTTTTTTTCCTATGAGTTTCACTTCACTATTCTCAAATACGTATTACCACATTGCATTAAATTGCATCTAATTTTGCTTGCTCATCATATTTAGTGCATAATATTATTAGTTCATGTTAACTTTTTGAATCTCTCATTTTGATATTAAATATGCCGAGCAATAAGTCCTGATTCTCATGATAGTCATAATTATCAACTTGATACTAGTTGTAAACACCTTTTAATTCACTTCTTTCTGATACCTTTGAGACCATTCAAAATTTAGCCCATCAAGTTGATATCCTTGGGCGCCAAATAAACGTCTTCACACAAAAACATCATCTGTTCAACAATAGCAATGATACTAAAACATCATTTTATGATCCTCCACATGACCCTCCTCGACATGGTTCTTCTTTTCGTGATCATCATCCACCACATGTTGATGTTCCTCGTGAAATATTAGAGGCATCATCCTTTGATGGAACACTTGGATCGACGATGTTCCTTAATTGGCTAAATAAGTTAGAAGTTTCTTTGATCAGTATAATATGTCCGATGAACATTGTATTCATCTCGCCAAAATGAAACTTGAAGGTTCTGCAAAATGTTATTGGCACAATGTTCAACGTGACAGGAAACACCAGGCTTTCCTCCTATTTGTTTATGGTCCAAAATGAAACATATCCTCAAAAAACAATATGCTCGTATTCGATCATAAGATGATTGGTTGAATTTACAACAAGGTTCTTTAACCATTCGAGAATACATGAATTTTTTTAAAAAGGCTAGAAAGCATTGTCACCAAAAACATCTTGAATGGGTTATTGTTTCACGTTTTATTAATTCCCTTTGCTCAGAAATTAGACGTGAAATGCGACATCGTGAATATGAATTCTTAGATGATGCCTATTATGATGCTCTTCATATTGAGTCATACCTAAATAGTTATTCTAATTGTGTTTTGCCTAACTCTTTCGCATGTGACATCGGATCATTTTTCTTTTGTTACTCTACCACGGTCTAGTTTGAAAGTTGTTCCCCAATGTCCTATCGTCGACTCAGAGACAGTTGGTCGTCTTTCACAGGCTTCACATGATTCCTCATATGATGATGCCTTTCGTTTGGCAGACTTCGATGAGCCATCTTTCAATGATTATTTTGATCCTCTAGCCTTTTGCCTTGCCAAGTCAACTTCTGTTGAGACTCCTTCCATCGAGTCTATACTTTCATATTCTTTTGATACTTCTCATTTTAAGTCTTTAGTTTTGGATCCCAATGATCTTTCTCTTTTAGAATCAAATGATGAACTGGAGGAGGTTGATCTTGTTAGGACTTTTGAACATTGACGTGTCTCTGCCTATTTATCCTCATCATCATGATATACATAGTCCATCTAGTTCTCAAATTTGCACTTATGATGATCCTATTGCACTAATTGATGACCTTTCTGAGATTGCTCATTCTTCTGCTCCACATATTTCTAATATTCAAAAGGAGATTCATGAACAATTACATTTTCTGACAATGACTATAAACTTTCTTTTGATGAGCATAACAAATTTGTTGACATGCCTTTGAATGCATATGTGATGGTTTGTATGCATCCTGAACTTTATCCTCCAATTATTTTCAGTGAGTTTTATGAGCAAACCACCACTACTTTGCATATTTTTCGTATACAGGAACCCAATACTTATGTACTCGATTTGCCACCTGATTATGATATAAGCTCAGTGTTCAATGTTGAAGATTTTCACCCATATTGTGATCCTTTTGAGCTTCCTCTCTTGTCTACAGGTGTTTTTAATGATAACAATTGTTGTGTTGGTCCGTTGATTCAAGAGATTACGAAGTTCTCACCTCAACATCGTCAGTGTCTCTACGTTCGTTGGGTTGATCATCCACCATATGCAATTGTTTGAATTTCTGCAGCTGATTTTCGTCATCTTGATGTTGTTCTCCATCATCTCTATCGCCTTGCAACTCGTCGGAGTCGAGTTTTTCTTAATCGGGGAGAATTGATATAGAACAAGAATAATATATGGGTCTTATGTCCTATGGTCATTAGTATTTGGTTATGGGCCTTTAGCATGAGCCCTTTAGTTAGGTCTTTTGATTAGTTTTCCTTTTATTATGAGTTTTTCTTATATTAGGTTACTTTTTATTATATTTCTTTTTAATTAGGTTTTCATACTCTTTGATATATGGGGTGTTTAGAACCCCATAAATACTCTTGTATGATTTATTTGAAACCTATATTTGATTTATAATATTTGTTATAAACATATTTTTCCCTAAGTGGATTCAAGTCTCCATCACAATGTCTCTTCATTACTTATAGGGAGGAATAAGAGAGTTAAAAAAAATAATATAAAGAAGATGGACAGAAATTATGAAAATATAATTTCTTTACAACTAATTATGAAATTGCTAGTTAGCATCAATATTACAATGTAAATATATATAATTATAATAAAATTATTATTATTATTATTATTATTATTATTATTATTATTATTATTATTATTATTATTATTATTATTATTATTATTATTATTATTATTGTTATTATTATTATTATTATTATTATTTCTTTTTTATTGTGACTTTTTTCATATTCAAATGGTGCAAACTTATTTGTTTAGCAAATATTATTTTTTATGTGTGAATAAAAATATGCATAATCATCTAGCTTTCAGAAAAGAGGAAACTATATTATAATTAGTATCAGTGATAAAATATTTAGTTAGAAACTCTAGTATTTTTAAATCAAAGGAAAAAAATCACCGTTACCGAAATCTTGTGTTATGTTTTCATGAAAATACTCCATCTTTATTTTTTTTTATTATGAATTATTACGTCTATAAGTGCAAGCATGTCCAGAACTTCCCTATTTCAATATTATGTTCTTTTAATAAACATAGATAATTATAAGATCTGATGGTTGATTCGGAAAGGTGTTTCAACAATTAATCATTAGTTAGCTGCATTAAAATTCTAAAAGAGTATTAAAATTTTATTAGTTATTAGGTTGTTACTGTAAAAAGATAATTATCATTTCTTATCATTAGTTCATGTCACAATCATAAGCATGAGTACCAAATGTAGCATGTGCCACTATATGGATGTCAAAAAAAACTTTGAACGATCACATATCACATTATTATGGAAAACTATCTTTGTAATTTTAAATGTAAACTTATTTTCCTTCTTTCTAAATTTGTTTCATTCTTGTGTAAAAAGATAAGGAATTTATTAAATCTCATATTTCTTGTGAAATAGTGTTTACAATTATATTTGGTAAGTCTAATTCATTAACTCATTTTTATACATATAACATTTTTATGGAAAATATGAGTATTGGTTCTTAATTATGCATGATTTATGCACATTCATAAATCTCATATTATCTCAGGAAGAAAGAAAGTTTTCATTTGACAATCATAATAACATAAGACAAAATATATAATTAAAAAATCTCAATAATTTCAAGAGTATTTCTTACCAAATTTGTGGCAGGGAAGACTTTGAGTCATGAAAATACGATATTTTAATCAACAATAAAAAAAAGCTATAAATATCCAGTGAACATATATAAGAAGAATAGTAAGAAAACAGATATTTTTCTGAAAGATAATAAATTGTCTTAGTTTGTTGAGATATGATATTTCATAAAATTTTATAGTTAACTTGTTTGGTAAAATTCGTCGTGCAATAAATGGAACGTGAGATGTTTGAATTGATGAGGTGCAAATGTTGTAAAGAAGAGAACAAAGAAAAACTCTTAATTAAAATAAAATATGATCATATAATAATAATTAATTAATTAAGCAAAATATAAGTGACATTTAAAAAAAATATTTTATTTTTTGATGTAAATGCACTTACATGCAACTATATCATTTTATGCAGTAAATGCAAGTACTTGTTCTAATCATATTTGCATCAAATTCGTATTTGGAATAATTAAAGTTTTAATTACCATCATCAAGCCAAACACACTTTAAAATTTATCTTTTAGCTCCCTAGCCATGAAAATTGCTAAATTTATAAACATAAATATATACATATATATATATATATATATATGCACCAACATAAAAACTTCTGTTCCCCTTGATAATACACTATTTATTCATATATTTACATCGATTAACTCGAGAATTATGATAAAAAAATGCTCTCCAGTTTTTGGGCACTCGGACAGATCTAACAGTGCAAGCAACTTTTTACATCCGGGGAATTATTGTGTGCTTCTAAACCGACACATATATCCGAAAACCGATATATACACGGGGGAATTATTGTGTTGCTTCTAAACAGACACATACATCTGAAAACCGATATATACACAAACTCACAAAACAGAATTCTAAAAGCTGTACAACAGCAAAAGACTACTTTACTGCATTATTTGAATGGCAAAGCATCTACTCCACGAAGGATAACTCCAATTAAGATGATGATATAATGCTGTCAACCTCTGAGGAATATACACTTTATTTTCAAGGAACGACCTGAAACCAAATTACTCGCTTTTCACCCTGGATGATTAAACGTTTGGTTATTACTTGAGTATATAATGAGATGACAAAAAACATTACTTCAGACAATCTTTGGCTTCATAAGATGAAAACAACTTACAGAAATGGAGTTATCAAATCATGCTTAGCTTGGAGCATGTTCTTACAGACACCAGGTCTCGCCTCATCCAACCCTCCACTGTGGGATGAAAGTAACATTCTCTGTATCAAGTGACCATAATTTTTTACTCTTATGACAGCAAATCAATAAGGATAAAACATCTTCTGATTTTAACGAAGTAGAAACAAAATTCAAAATGCATAACATATATATTACCAAAATAAAAGCAGATCGAAAGTAAAAGAAAAAGGAAGTTCAGAAAGGATTGTTGAGAAATCAAGACATTCCATTTATTCATGACAATGTCGCACCCAATGTGGATATGGCATGGCTCTCAAACTTAAATGGAACACAAGTTCGTACCAATGATCTATGCATCAGTAACAAAACAAGATGCTTCAAACTAACCACAGTATCCTCGAGAAAAAAACACAATATTTTTCATCAGTACAACTGTAGCGACCTTAATGTTAGGACAACAAATACTAATCGCAAATCGTAAAACCGAATCTAACATCATAGCTTAGTACCAAGGCTTTTCTCTGGTGTTCGAAAGGTGATTGACGTAAACCTAGTCATTTGTGATGAATATGATCAAACTTCATATGTTGAATAATGATATCTATGCTGAACTATGTAACCAGTATGAAACATGGAGTAGATGAGCACGATGGAGGAAACTTACGTGAGTCTCAAAATCAGGGTTGGTCAAATTGATCGCTAGATTCCTCATCAATAAGAATACCTGTGATTGACGATGTAAGAATCAGAACACTTAAGATATATTTAAATAACACACTATGCCAAGTTTGCCATCAATAAGATCCAGGAAACACCACATATTTATAAAAAAATAACTTAAATTGTAAGTAAATCAACTAAATTTGTAAATAAAAGAACAATGTCATCATGATTTTATGTGTAGGAATATCAGTCGACAAGCATTTGCTACATTGCCAACGATCAGTGAAAATGTTAGTGGAGAAATCTGGGAACAAACTCAACAAAGATTATCCTTCTGTTTTCTAGTAGCAGACGAAGGAAAAGGATGCAACACGGATCATTTTTGTTTTTTCCTAACAAGTTATATGCTAACCATTAGGGCTCCATATCATCCATGAAATGTTTTTTGTTTAAAAGAATAGATCTTTTAAATGTGACATGTTGTCAATCTTGTTTACTTTCAGCATAAAGCTAGAAAAACTGTAAGCTATCATCCATACAAACTGAATTGTCATCCAAACATTTTTTTATGATAGATATTGTCCAGTGTTAACCCTAGCATCCAGAACACCCAATGGACCAAGTTCGGCAGTTTGAGCATTCAAGGTAACACCCCCCACCCCCACTCACCCACCCCATCCACCAACCCCAAAAATATGGTCGCCCTTTGCTGGTTAGAATACGAGAACCCTCAATGTTAAGATAATCATTTTTTCTTGTAGCATTGTGTCAATCATGTTTTACTTTAACCATAAACCTAAAAATACAGGAGGAAGTACCAAGTTTTCATCTATGTAATTGAATGTATTTGTCAACGTGCATTCCTATAGACGATGTACATTTGTCCTATCAGCAAATCAGATAACTCTAACACAGTTCATTGTCTTGAACCAATAACCAGATTCAGCGGTCTCTCCATGCACAAACGATACCAATATTCCTCTATCTAGATATAACATGTGATGCAACAAAGTAGTTGTTCAAATCATAAGACATTAATCAAACCCATTTTCTCTTAGTTGACCACCAGAGCACCTAATGCATATTTCCAAAATTTTGGTCCCTCACTTCCTCTTAAATCTGAACCTCATTCCCATTCCATATAGATCAATTCTTTGGAAGCTGAAAAGTTATTTCCACTGACCCTCTAACCCCAAGTAAAAGATAATGATAACATATGCAATTCTATGATTCTCTTAATGTGCAAAGGCTGCAAGGATTTGAGTTTGGAAGATCACATACTGTTTCAACGTCAATTGGATCCATGACCTTCAGCTTCTCCATGTGGCCAGTAACATTTGGATCAAAGATGCTCCCAAGAAAGCTGTATACTTGGGCGAAGTCTGGCAAAACTTCTAGAAACAAGAACAAGAAAATTAGAAAACAAATGCGTTATTCAAATATGAATGAAAGAAATACTAAGAGATAATAGTCATAATTGATCCCATATAGTTAAAATAAGACTATGTTGATGCTACAATTTAAGGTGTACAAAATGCAGAAAATGATCAAATTGACATCAAATGACAGTAGATCGTTCTCAGTTACTTTTGTTTTTTCTTATGATTTTTTTATTTAGTTTATCAACAAATCAACTTGAAGCACTTGGGATATTGAAAAAAATGTTCTTTACAATTTAGCACGAAACTCACCACAAAGAGCTGCAGCATTATTTTCTTGATCAACCATTTCATAACTAGGCTGTGCTTGAGGACTTTCAGTGCTGCTACAACAACAATTACTGACAAGCAAATCTCCAGTTGATCCTATATCATCTGTAGAATTAAGAAATGAGAACGATTATTTCAGGAAAACCAGGAAGTAAAGAAAAAAATTACAATCCAACTGTCAAACCTTTAAGGTGAGAACTAGTAACGGTCTGGATAGAACTCTGAGGCCAAGATGACATGGTTGCAGTTGTTGAAGAACTCTTATGCACGGATGATGTATCTGCTGTGGGAGGATATTGCACTTCAAGCAGACAGGATGCCTGAGTTATTGTAGTGCCATGAGTTAGCTGGGGAGCTGCAGTTGCAAAATAGATCATGTTAGTTGCATTACAGTGAGATTTTCTTTTCTTTTGGTAGGGAATTACAGTGTGCGTTGTGAAAACAGATACTTGCTTTGAAAAGACTAACCATTCTTGGAGGCTTTCTGTGGGTATGGATGAGCTGCTTTACGCTTGGGACGAGGCGGTGGCACATGTTCACTTGTACCATTCTTCTGAACTTTCAAAAAATATTTTTGTGCATGGCTTCTTATCTGCAAAGGATGCTTCTCCTTTAGAGTCTAAGACATCTTTGAATAATCATTACACATTTTCTGTTATCTAAAGTGGCCATGAATTCAATAATAAGAACGAAATAACATTTTTTTCACGAAAGAAAGAACAGACCTGAGAGCTCAATGATACTTCGAAACATGTAAAACAAACCTGAGAGCTCAATAATTTTTTTGAAAACATGTAATATTATCTTGTTTGTACATTGCTTTCACAAGAAGTTTTCCCAAACGGTATAGCCTTCTTAGAAACATAATTATTCTGGTCCTACTGACCAAGCATCCTCTTTTTGTGAGAGAGAGAGAGAGAGAGGTCCTCTTTTTTCATCATATCACACTTCTGATTTATTCTGGTAAAATGTGATGACTCATGCAAGCTGATTAAGGATTAGATTAGCTTATTTATGTCTGACTGTTATTGACTTCTCATCCAGATCAGGGTCAGTCTGACTTCTTATCTAACATCTGTTTCAATTAGATTAATGTCCTTTAACATAAATTAATACAACATTCTTGATGTTTAAAAATCTTATTCTTGTTTCCGTTCCAAGAAATATAGCAATATTAAGATTATAAAAATATTTCATATATTGAAAATCATCAGAGGAAAACGAGCTATTCAATTCAAAGAAACACTAAACAAAAGCTCGACTTTGTAACTAGTTTTACCCTCAATTGCAGAAATCACTAAAATTTTGGTGCACATACTATTTCACCAATGATACTTTTGGACGGGGAAAGGAAATAGTACTGTTAAATACAATAAAAGTAACTGTACAAGTGCCAAATTTTGTGTATGCACTCTCCCTTTACAAAGAATAACTTAGCCAGAAGTTACCTGTATGACTGTCTTTGAGCCAACAAATGCTTCTATCTTTTTCCAATCACGATCAAACCTGTGGCAACCAGAAACAATGCTTATATTCTCCAGAAGCTGGTTTAAGATACATATAACACTGCAACTGCAAATTGGTTCGTTGATGGTCCTCGTTAATGTTTCATATGGTAGCAACCAAACCAACTAGAAATATGAACAAGAGTTTGATTTCCATGCAAGTTTTGTCATACTTTACAACGAGACAAACATAGGTAAGTACTTAATTGTAAAAAGTGCCTCAAGTCTGTGCTGAACAGAGGCATTTATGGAGTATAAGCACAGTATCCTCTATTTGGAATGACACCACTGCTACTAACAAATAATATTTCATGTAGCCCATAGTGTCCTTCTAAGCTACATGGAAACAATAATGAACGACTGAACATGATTCTAAAAAGCAGACTTGCAATCATACGAGAAACCAAACAACGCCCATTTTTACCTTATTAGGAGCTAATACTATTCCACTTCAACTTTTAATTCAGCAAACAGTGGTGGGAATTTTTGTGATTTCTGTTCTCCATATCTACACTTTTTCTTTTCCCCACACATGTACAATTGTACATCCTTTTGACTTACAATTCGCCCGAGCAATAGACAAAATCTTATTTGCAATATCCTTAAGTTTCTTGTTTCCACTTTCACTTATGAAGTTCCACAGGTTCTGAAGCAAGAAAAGAACGTAGAAGGGAAGATTTTCAAATTGTATCTTATTAGCACATAAAGCTATGTTGCATAGGTACGGCTACAATACAAATACTAGGTAAGGGTATGTCAAATTTTAAAAATATAGGTTATGGTTAAGCATATATACAATACAATGAGAAATTATCAATAAAATACCATAACTAATAACTTAACCAGAAAAACAACACGAATGACTCAACACAAAAATTGTTAAACTTAGTAAATATAAGACAAAATCAAATAACAGCCACTACATCGGCGGAAAAAATAAAGGTCACCAACATCCACTTATATTAGACATGGTCACCCCTCTAGTCCCCTTGCAAGCCTAATACAAATTTTCACAGATATTGGGTCGCAATTTCTGCGGAAAGTGAGAGGTGGAAAGAATTATTTTAAGGTTTGGTGATTGCAAGACTCAAATGGTGGTGGATGAGGCTAGAAAAAACAATAAAGGTCATGCTGTCAAACTCATCAGGGCAAGCACACCAAAGATGAAGAGTATCACCAGATCTTCATCTCCTCAACGATGATTGAGTTCCTTAGAGAAGTCTCCTGAATCCCTCACACAAGGCTGTTAGCATCTCAAAGCAACAAGGTCAACAAAATCTAGGTGTCCACTCTTTCCTCATGTTTTTTTCTCTCAACAATAGACCCAAATACATAGCCACGGTGTACCATGGCATACTCGATTGAAAACCAAATTTCATATATTATGTATATTCCCAATGCGGAATTGACGTGTAACCACACCAAACAAATATCGGGCATTGATGGAGACATAAAAACAGTGCCAATGGACAATTCCTATAACCATGCCCTCCATCTTACTGCGGCCAATTAAGAGTATCAAGGACAATCACATCAATTGATAGGTCAATTTACACCTTGAAATATAATTAAAACCATCGACATTGTGATTACAGATTTACAGAACTGAACTCCTCGACCTGGTTCTTCAAAAGACAATATTGATTGGTGACCCTACAATATCATTTCATACCAGAACAAAAACCTAAAACAAAGTAAGCTTTACAGATCTTGCAGACACCCTGCAATTGATGCAGAACATTCACTGTGATCTCAAAATTATGTTGAATTTAAAGCTCAATAAGAAGAAACATCAAATAAGAAAATCATAAGAAAGATGAATAGATGCCCTTTCACAGTAAATGATCAAAACATTTCATCAAATCACAGGATATGTGCAAAACCTTTGCTCTAGCTTAAGCTGGAGAGTGGGCAGGGGCTAGTGCCTACACTGGGTTTCTTTTGCACTTCACTCGTGTAACATAGTATACCTTACATCAACAAGTTGGTGCAGCCATCATTTCCCCTCTAAAAGAAAGATTGATATCAAATTATCAATTTGATTACATTTTCGTGCATTATGTTAAGGCAATCGGGATTAAAATTCTGCATACAAAATTAACCCTGCATAAACACATCCACGTAATATTCAGCTCGACCAATCGCAGATGGCACCAGTGTCAGGCCATGTGAGGTTCAAGCTTAACCACAAGAGAAGTCTCGTACTCTTGTTATTGCTTCTCTTTGAAACAGTCACATTGCATCTAATTTCTAGCACGAAAAAAACCATAATACATGAACTGAACAACAAATGGTCATCCTTCCACAGTTGTCAATCTCGTTAAGGGCCCAAAATGAGTAGAACAACATCGTTCTCACCTTGAGAATAAAAGGACACAAGGCAACTGATTCTCTTGACCTGAAATCTTATGTGTCGATGAACTGATCAAGATTAGACATCAAAATCAGTGCGAGATCTAAGACGGCTAAATCAAGAATACAGAGTCAAACATACGTCATGACGCAGAAAAATCTGCAACAAAAAATGACCGCTTTGGAGAGGGCAAAACCGGCCATATCATACATCAAACCCATGAGTGGAGCATCACTAACTTATCTAAGATTATATGGAAGCTAAAACGGCGAAGAAATGAGATCTTTTGAATTCGTAAAACCCCTCCGTGAAACCCTAAGCGTGATCACAACTACGATTCCCGACCCGCGGGCGTTCCCGATCCGCCGACACGAGACCTAGAAGAATTGAACTAAAAGCGGAATCGAATTTGGTCAAACGCGAGAAGCAAAAGGAGGGTCCTTACAGTTGCAGAGCTTCGAGGAAGCGGTCGTGCTCCTGCTCCGTCCAGCTCTCCCGCGACTTGGTGATAGTGTATGGCTTCCGAATCTTCTTGCTAGGGTCGTCGGAGGAGGACCCCGTCGCCGCCGCTGCGGCGGAGAGGAGGCCTCCGGCGCCGGGGAGGGCCATCCGAGTGGCCGAAAAGAGAGGAGGAGAAGTGTGGTAGAAGAAGGCAACGGTGGATTCCGTCGTCGTCGCCTCCGTCGACGTTACTGTGTAGGGCGTGAGGAGACGATGTCTTCGTTGGGAGTGACGGGTTAACACTTGAGCTCAGGCACCATCAACGGAGATTAGAGAGGAGAGAGAGAGAGAGAGATCGCGTGGACCTTTCGGACACTCCATTATTATAATTATAATAATTAATTAATTACTAATTATTATTATTATTAGTCGCTCTCATTGGCCACTGCGGGAATTGAGTAAGTTTTTCCGATAAATAAGTTGAGCAATTTGAGCTTGAAGTACACGAGAATACGTTTTATCATTCTTTTACGAGCAGTAATATTACCTAAATAATAATAATAATAATAATAATAATAATAATAATATTAGAGAGCAAGGAATGACTGCACCACAAAGCAGCCCACTCTCAGAATTAATTGTTCGTTGAGTCCAATATTAATAAATTATATTGTTAATTGTCAATCTAATAAATAAAATATATTATGTTAAGATACTAACTATTTTTCATTAAATATGTTTATGTATGGCATTAGTGATTACGTGATTAGAAGTTAAATAATTAAGTTAGCAAAATAAGAGATAATCTATTTTGCTTTCATTTTAATTCCAGAAAATGGAAATTTCATTTTAGAAATATAAAAAAATGCTACGTAAATAAAAACGGTAGCTTTGTTTCTTAGGAGCGTTTATGTAGAGTTAAGTTTTTCACTGATAATATTATATTAAATTATTTAAATTTATTATATTATTTTATTCTCTTATTTTAATTTCACAATCTACATTGACAAGCAATATATATTGATTGTGAAAAGACAATATGAATTATTCATTGTGACAATCCATTATGTCACTTGGGTGACATTCCACATTTGTCTTTTATTTTTTTTAAATAAATGGTAAAAATAAATAAATAAATTTAGTATAACATTTTATTAAGTAGTACAATAATTATTATATAGTTTATATTTCTATTTTTATCATTATCATTAAATAAATTATTATTATTTCCACTAATTTTAATATTAGTATTATTAATTAACTATAAAAGATTATTTATATATTATAAATAATATATAAGTTAATATTAATTATTAAAATTATAATAACAATTTAGAATTATTTTATTAATTTTTATTATTGGTTTTAAAAATTATATACTATTTTTATACATGTATTTATTTGATGTATAAACTTTATGAGTTTAGGATATATGTTTGTTATTCAGGTTCAAAGCATTCAAATTAAATTTATGTAAATTTGTAAACTTAATAATTTCATTCAAAGATATTTTGGTAAAAAAAATGAATATTATTTATTATTATTTTTATATAGTAAATAAGATAATAAAAATTTTCATACACATTATTTATGCATACTAAACAAGGTAATGCATATTATTGATCATTTAATAAATAATATTTTTTTAAAGAAAATGTAGATTCAGTTAATGACAATGGCAACCTAAGTCAATACTCTTAAATTATTATTATTATTATTATTATTATTATTATTATTATTATTATTATTATTATTATTATTATTATTATTATTATCATTATTATTCAACAAAATGGTCATTTGTGCGACTCTAATAAATATAGTTGATACTTACGCAACCACTCTTTTACTTTTAATTTATCTTACCATAGTTGCTCTTTTTCTTATTATTTTATTAGTAATTTTCAGGGACCGATTGACACATTTTCATTTTTATTAATCGATAATCTGAATCATCACTAAAAAAATTATCATTTTATAAATTATTGAAATATCATATTATAGTGATTGACAAATACTAATAACATAAATTCTAATTTAAATTATTAAATAAAAAATAACTGAAATACTCACACAAAAAATTAACCTCTTAACAATATATTATTTTATATAAATAAAAGGATAAAGATTAAAAATTGAGTTTGCGCAAAATATATAGAGTTTATAATCCATAAAACAATCTTAAGAAATCAAAAAGACGTTAAATAATAATAGTTTTTAATAAAATATATTTTTTTATAAAAAAATTAATTGAATGAATAAATTATCAAAATACATTGTATCTTATTGATAATCTGAAAAAATAATTTTTATGAGTGCTATCTTGATTAATAATAAGATGATAATTTAGATTACTAAAAAAAATATCGAAAATGTGTTGCATGTCAAACGCACTAATGTGGTTGGCCTTGCAAAATTTAATTTAAATAATCGATATTTTATCTGAATTATGTGTAATTTGTAAGGCAATGTTTAAATTATGCTATTGTTTGAATTATTATATTGATGGTTTTTATTTCATATTTCCAAATTTAATTCCTTGGGAAGAAAGATTTCGGATTCCAATCTTATATCAAGAATTATGTAATATATGTATTGTTTTTTCCAGCTTTCCCCCTTTTTTGGCTGAAATATTTGTGGTGATT
This sequence comes from Pontederia paniculata, assembly GCA_001647135.1. NCBI lineage: Eukaryota > Viridiplantae > Streptophyta > Magnoliopsida > Commelinales > Pontederiaceae > Pontederia > Pontederia paniculata. The sequence goes on along the minus strand of LTAE01008234.1, from coordinate 5,072 downwards.
TCGTGTGACGACGTCATATATTTGCTTTCATTGTTATATAACATCTCAGCTGTTATCAGGCGCATCATAAAAAAAGATAAAGAATTGCGAGTTATCAGCACTCACATTTGAGGTATATTTAAAATTTAACAACTTTTCTTATTTACATATGATAAAAGTTAGAGCATAGTATTAGTTAATAAAATAAATTATTTGGACCATTATCCTTTGAATTGATTATTAGATTAAATCATATTAAGTCGTAAATTCTTATTATTCACATTTTCTATTTAATTTGAACCATTGATCAAATATTCGATAAATCAAAATATGTGACTAATGAAAAATAATATTATGCCTCCATGAACTTACATTATACAAAAAAATGGATATCTAAGTCAAATCTCAAAAAACGATAACTAATTTGGAGAATACGGATGGTAATTGTTCACACTTTAAGAAAGTTTAATTGTTTAAACCTAGAAATGATAGAACTGTGATTATCATCGGTCGGAATTAATAATTTCCATTTGATAAACCAATCTAATCCAAACATATCTCACAATTTGTGGAGAAAAGAGTGCACCTGAATTACTCAATTAGAAAGTTTTGAAATAAAAATGCAAAATTAATATAATTTGTATATGCTCGCACAGTTTTTGCCTCATTATTTGTTAGATTAGTATCTAGTAATTCCTAGTAATTCGAAGTCGCAATAGAATATGGTCTCGTGGACCTCTGAAATATCTAAAGTGCTGGAGATAGGCACGCACTATTGAGAAGGTGATGATGCAAGTGCTGGAGCACATCAACTTTGGCATGTTTAGGGGGTGACACGACGGGAGAGATCATGGTTTCAATTGGCAAGTCGGTAGTGCTCATGCCAGGCCTGTTTCCATGCTTCCACGCGCAGGCGCTTTCGAAGAAGAAGAAATAATAATAATAATAATAATAATAATAATAATAATAATAATAATAATAATAATAATAATAATAATAATAATAATAATAATAATAAT
>LTAE01008233.1:7969-20973 GCA_001647135.1 Pontederia paniculata | reverse complement strand
GCCCATTCATCAATCATCGGGCGTCCTCCTCCTGTAAGCTCTTTTCCGTCGGTCGTCCTTTCTTCAACTCTGATCGACCAAACTTCCTCTAGACTGCCCCCACAGTCTTTCAACACAGGTCGCCCTTTTATATCTTGGGTCGACCGTATATGCCTCCTCCTCCATATACTTTGTTGTTTTTATATGACCTCCTCCTCCTTCTTTGGTCGACCGCTTATATCCTTAGGACGCCCACTGCACACATATGGTTCTTCATGATATGTATTACGTGTGCAGTGGTCGCCCACAGCTCAGGTCGATCGTTGTACTGAACTTGGTCCTGTTACAGAAATCAGCTCAAACAAGTTCATTAGTACAGACTGAGTTCACTTACAAATTTGTGATCATTCAAAACTAATCTTGGGATCCTAGATTCAACAAAAAAAGTTGCAACTTGGATTGAAAATTTTTGAATGAACTCAACTAAGCAACAAAATAAATTCAAAGCGATGATGATGGAGTTTATAATGGATAAAAAATTATCAATAAGAGGAGGAAGAGGACGAAGATGACGACGAGGATGATGATGAGAATTTGTGATGTATATAAACTTAATTAATTTTGTATAAAAACTATGTCAAAAATATTATGATGATGATGATGATGAAGTTTTAATGTATGTATTTCTAATATATTTTATGAGATTGTTACTATTTTTATATTTTTTTCGAATTTGAAACGTTCTGGAAAACACCTCAATATTGAGGTGATCATCTAAACAAATTGAGGCAATTCGCCTCAGTGATCTACTTGACTGCCTCAATGTGCCCAGATCGCCTCTATTGACGTTGTGTATGTAGACTGATTCAATTTGAGGCGATCGATGACCGTCTCAATGTGATGAGCATCTATTATTCACCGTCTCAAATTCATTTTTTTACCACTTGATCATCTCAAATTTTAAATTTGAGATTATCTTAGGCATATTTAAGATGATTTTGACCGTCACAAATCTAAATGTTTGTTGTAGTGATCAAATCTATATTTTTGTTGTGTGCATCTATTAGCCAAACTTTGCTTAACTTGATAATAATGATAACAACGCATATAAGATAACTCTACATTGAAACTGCTTCTAGAAGTGGTTCTTTACTTTCATTGTTTTCAATTTTATGTAGGATATACATTTTGTTTGATTTGTAATGAAATGTTCTTTTCATATCCTTTCCGCAACTCCAACGGTGTACTGTCCTTTTTTCTCTTTGTGCATGAGTTGCTAGTAATGAATCAAGAGAGGTCAATGTCGCTATGCCACAATCTCAATCAATAACCCCAGCTAAACATTGGCCCCATTCATTAATCATATAAACAAGGATCAAAAATCATACTGTCACAGTGGAGTTTAACAAACACAAGATAGAATAGAAGTGACACCACATAGAATCTCACAAGAAATGAGAGACCAAATAAACAAGAGAAAAGAGATTAAGCTGAAGGCGACTACCAACTATGTCGGAGGCATGCATAACCTACTTCGTCGGAGTTGAAGGCGAGCACCGAAGAGCACATCGGAAGCGAGAAACCACAGTTTGTGGGCTTTCAGTCTCATTAGCTTGTTTGATGCTCTCAGCCGCAGCGTCTCCAGCGTTGCTGCAAACACTCGTCCCAGAAAAGGAGAGCGTCTCTCATACTCCAAGACCCAAGTGTTAGTATCTAACTGCAACGTTGCGCTCCGCCACTTGATGTAAGACCATGAGCTACTGTTGCATGCTCTGATTGTGGACTGCATCTTTCCATTCGACCACTGATCAGAAATGGTCACATTAAGGCACATAAAAGGCAACCTTGGAATCAGAATAAACAATGGAGGTGTAGTAGATGATGTTTACCTCAACAATTTTGCCAGACAGGAGTGTCATGGATCGAGAGGCGAATCCGGTGGTGACAAATCCGGTCGTCCTCAGAGGACTTCCCCAGATGGTCACTTTCTCTGACATTGATTTGTACATTGAACACCTCCACTGGAACAAGAACATGCCGTCCTGCACAGTGTTCATGCCATTACCGTTTAAATTTTTAGCACCGCAGAAGATACAGAATCTTCATCGTCATGGTTTGTTCATCTTTGAGTTACAGGAAACATGTCGAATTCAACTTTGAGGCAAAAAATTCGGACTGCTACTGGTAACATTTAATTTAGTTGGTGAAGAGAGGGATAAAATGGCAACCTGATTGAGCTCCCACAACGAATCAGATGAGCCGCAGTTTGAAATTTCCTCACCAATCATGGCTTCCATCTTTCGCTGCAGGATCAACAGTCTCTCGTTCAAGTCGTTCCCAAGAACTCGCGCTTCTTCCCCGATGGCGTTCACCACCTCCGGCGTCAACTTCGGTGGACCGAGACCTCTTAAGGCCGCCGTAGAGAAGCCGACATCCACCGCCCACAACATCGGGAGACCAACAAGAAGAAACAGCAGCCACGGCGCGAGGAAGAAAGACCGCTCGCCCTTGCCGGCGGCCTTCTCTTGCATCGTCACGCATTCCTCCGACGAATCTTCAGTGGTCGGAGGCGTCGCGGACGGAGCGAAGGAAGATCCGACCCGCGGGGTGGACGGAGGACTCTCCGGGTCGAACGGCACGGGGTCCGTCCGGCGCGCTGCCGGTAGTTTCGACACCGAAAGCTTGGACTGGGAGCTCTTGGGAACGGTGCTGCCGGAGGGGACGAGGTCGCGGGTGGCACTGATGCTCGCGAGGCAGATCTCACAGTGGCAGTTGGTGTCCTTCCGGCAACCGGGGAAGTAATAACTGTCGCCGCGGAGCTCCGACCGGTCACGGTCGCGGGCGCCGACGGGACGAGTCCTCGAGATGGCCGCCGGGGTTACCATATCCGCCGTGCTCATCTCTCTCTCTCTCTCTCTCTCTCTCTCTCTCTCTCTCTCTCTCTCTCTCTCTCGTTTGAATATTATATGGGGAGGCGGGAAATGGTGTGATGTGTTTCGAATTCAAAAATGTTTCGAACGGTCGAGTTTTATTTATGAAGGATCGGAGAGCAGCTGTTGATGAGTCCTCTACATGTAAAGACGGCTGCAAAAAAAAAAAGGAAAAATAGATGTTAGAATTAAATGGTTGTACATGTTCCAGTGTTCCATATTTTGTTGTATAATGTGGTTATATTAATTTGGAATATAAATGGAAAGATACTAAAGAAGGTTGTTTATGAGCTGCAAGATACAAAATAGAGATTTAAACAGAAAAAAAAAAGGAACGAAAGAGATAATATTATAAACAATATGTATTATATGGATCACTAGGTCAAGAAAAATAAAAAAAATTAAGTTAAAAGTTGTGTATCATGTGTTATTTAAAAAATCTATATCATATTAAGAATCCGGATATTGGACGACTTAGCTAACAAGTAAAAGTAATTTTTTTGGGGGAGGTTCATAGTTCTAATAGTATAACTAGAAATAAAAGAAATAAAAAAATGAAGTCGCTAGACAAATATGAAATAAGCATTTTATCATTTCAAAAGTCCATGTCGCATAACGAAAGATCAGAAACTCACCACAACTATTAAGATTGTCAAGATCTCGATATTTTATAATTTATCTTACGATCTTTCTATATTTAACCTTCTATCGATTCCATGGTCTAATTCATAATTTTTTTATGATATTTGTAAGATTTTTTATAGAATCTCACGATCCTTGTTTAATGGTCAATTTTGTCACCCTCTTATGATTTTGAGTAAGATCTCGATCTGATGTCATTACAAATAATTTAGTCTTTTATAATGTTTAAGTTGGAAACATCACTAAAGATGCATTTGTTACATTTTTTACTAACATTACAAAAGAAAATGTATGTTAGTGGATATTTATAAGTGGAAGTTAGGTATGAGATAATAGGTAAGGCTAGATACATTACCAAAAGTTCATAGCATTCTAGTTTTTGTACTCACATCTTCTAACTCGAGGTTTATTAGTTTGTAAGGGGAACACATCATTATATTCCTTCTACTCAATTTTTTTTCTCTTTTCTATGAAAGTTAGGGACAGATTGAGAAAAAAAATCAAGAGATGTGAATTTCATAATAGGACAAGGGAGTGTGCAATACTTTAAATTACAAAAGTCTGCTCACCCTCATGTAGTCTACTAATGTGGGTCTATGAGCATACTCTTGTATTAACATGCTTATATATAAAAAGTGAATAGAAGTGGGCTGCCATGTAATATACAATTGTTGAGAAATAACGAAGAACAGAAATAGAAAGATCCACAAATACACAAAAAAACACACATTTTACGTGATTCGGAGATGGATCTCCTGCGTCCACGGTCGTCGCAGAGGTTTTCATTATATTGTGTTCAAAATAATTAGAGTATATAACCGTTCCAAAAATAACATATATATGATGGAGTTAGGGCAACCGCCCACAAAATAATGAAATTACATATATACTCTTAGACAAAATTTTCTAGGGGTTGGATCAGCGCCAATAGGAATTGGATGATCAGTCTCCATCTACTATCTCCAACAACAACATTGCACACACACATTTTACCCTAATAATAATACATAAATAAAAATATATAATGAAAAATTTATTACATTTTCTATTTTATATTAAAGTTTCCCAAGTTTAATCATACTAAATTAATTTAAAGAGAGAAAATTTTTATAAGGGCCAAATTTGTATAATTAATAATGATAAAAGATAACTATATACTAAAATTTTACAAAAAAATATTTATATTAAATTCGTCAAACTTGGTAAATTTTAGATTATTCACAGAGAGCCTAATCTTAATATATATATATTTATATATATATAAAATGTTGGTCAATGACTAATAGATCTCAGGTGCAGTAGCGCAGACCTCTTGCAACACATAATGGCCAAATCTGAGCAATGACAATCTCTTGCAAATAGTATGATGGCCAGATCTGAGCAACGGCAAACTCCAGCGAACGATGATGACCTCCTACTAGTGATGGCTTTCAAATTCAAATGGTGACTGCTCTTACGAGCAACCACAAGAAAATAAAGCAATGAAAACTACTAGCGAGCCATGTTGACCTCGTACTCGTAGCAACTATCAAATCCTCTTATTAGATGCTCATGTCCTCATTTTGAAGTTTGATAAAGAGACTAACTTAAAAGTTATTAATAGCCTAGGATTCAAAATACAATTGTACTATTGAAAGACACGATAACGTTTAAGGCTCTACACTCTTTGTTGAATTAATCAATTGTTAATAATAATACTCTTGATCATCCCCGAACAACAAAAAAGTCATTTTAATTATAATGTATGTAAAAAAACTATGAATATGATTTAAATTTCTCAAATAAGAATATTCTCTTAGTAACAAATGGAAAAGCATATTCATCAAATTTATTGGGCCTTTATTACTTCATGTGGATTGGAGACTAACTTTGATGAATCCCCCATGCGGAGGTGGGGATAGGGGCTATAGTCACCACACATCCAATTCACAATCAGAGCGAGGAATATTTCCATGTCCCTTATATATAAATGTTTAAGTATTTTTTATAAGTATTTATTATTAAACAAATATTATAATATTTAGATGTATGTATTTATGTATGTATGTATATTATGATATTTTTATATATATTATTTATAATTTTATTGTAATCGTTCTTAATATATTTTGTGTTGTAGGGACTCAAGGATCCGCTTGGGCATAAATCCCCATATTTCCCCTATCTTGAATAAGGTCATATGCCAATTCTACGGTGGGTAAATTTGGATTCGTAAAGATGAAAACTAAGTTAAAGACAAACACAAAATTTGAGATTACGCTGAAATATATGAGACATGTACTTGATGTTCATTTGTACATAATTCCAATTGAAAAATTGAATAATGAAAATTATAAGAGCAGCTTTAAAAGGGAGTATGAAAACTCAAGAGAAATTTATTACTTGTGATGAGAGGACAAAGAGATCTTACATCTTATAAATTGAAGCACAATACTACACTAAAAAAATATATAATTGAAAACATTCATAATTGAGGCACAAGTGATTTGATCACATGATCGAGAAAGGACTTCAAATTCTAATTAGACAAAATTTGCTACAACATAAAACTATAATAATCCTAATTTAATTTCAGAATAAATATCATTTGTGGTATCATTATTATACCAACAACTTTGTTAGTTTTTGTCATTCTTATGATCAATCAAATTTCGTCAAGTGGCACATTGAAATAATAAAATATAATAAATAAACCCTCTAAATTATTTATGCTTAATTAATATTAAAAAAATGTTTATCAAGGATAAATTAATTATGTTAATTGTAAAAATTTGATTGACCTATCATTTTGTCCAATGAACAAACAATCTGTCATAAGTTGGAAGCTTGCCATTATTTTGGATATTTTTTCCAACTACCTTTCTTTATCATAAAATTCTGTTAAAATTCATAAAGATGTCTTCACATCTTTGCTAAAGTCACAAAAAAATTTAGAAGATAGCAACTGAGATTAAGATAAATTTGCAAGTAACAATCACTTCAAGCAAAATATTTTACGCTAAATTAATCATTTCGTTCATAATATGATTTTATAATTATTTGTCCTTCAAAATTCATCAAACTTCACGTATGAACTCCTCGTTAAGTCAGATTTCCATGCACTAAAAATTAAGTTATATGTTTGCTCGCTCCTATAATTTTTTTGCTCTCATTTTGAGAGGTTTTCACATAAATCTTTGTGTCTCTGGTCTAATTTATTTTTTTATATTATTATCATCATACCTTTAAATTTATTCCATTATGGGGAAAGAGAATAATTCCCCCACACATTTGTACAACATTTTACTAACAAAATTTGAAAATCCTACAAACAAAAAATATTTCATATTAAGATCAAATAGGCACCATCTTTTCTTACCATTAATATATCCTACAAAGATGCATTTGCGAAACTTATCACCAAACTTCACAAATCTTCATAAAGGGAACATAAAACACAAATATGTGCATAAGATGGGGCATGAACATAAATATTTTTTACGGTGACATATTTGAAAAAAATTCGGAAGGTGTATGGTGTATCATATATGTGATACTAAACACAGGAAGCTTGAACAAGTGACATTCGAGCAACATTAAGAAGAGCTTGTGCTTTCTCTTGGCACATCAATTCTATTGAGGCATCTACGGATGAGAAAGATTCCTCAGGAAGAAAAGACTAAGGCCCTGTTTGGATGCTAAGTAATGTTAAAGTATTTAGCTATTACGTCGTAATATTTTTTTATTGATGGATTATTTTACAAATGGGCGTTTGGCAATATTTTCTATCCGATAAAAATACAACGTATCAGCTACAAAACATCGTAAAATAATTATCTATTCTTACCTTCATATTTTTTTTCTTTCTTCTTTCTCCCTTCTATTTCTCTTATAATTACAACGTTTTAAAAATGTAATTTAACAATTTAAAAAAATTACGTCGAAAAAAAAATCGTTGTAAGACACTTTTTGAAAAGCGTCTTACTATAGTTTTTTAAAATGTCGAAAAATTTTACAAAACTCCCAAACATGCCCTAACTATTTAAAGAAAACACTAATCCATTGTCGGAATAAAGTATTTTAACATATCTATTGAATTAAATTTGAATCATATTTAAAAAAAGTTTCAGAAAACATGTATCATATTTATCACGTAACAAATATGTCCAAGTCCCCCAGCTATGATCATCTACTAGGGGTGAGGAAGTAGTTGAGCACAACTTGAAGGAGTTCAATATGAACCTTATATATCACAATGGATTATTTGCAACTTTATTACTACTAACAATAAATTAGTTCAACAACGTTTGGCTCTTTAACATATGTTATATATGCTCGAAAACTTAATAGAATAAAAAAGCAACTTGTTATATTTTCAAAACAAAGAACTATCATATGACATCTTTGGTGCCATAGTTTAGAAGATATTTCTAACGGAACATTGATTTTGTGTGATTGGAAGTCATTCTTTTGAAGTATTAAACTACTCATTATTCACCCATTCATCAGTTTTTTCATGATATAATCATATGTAACAACATAAATTAGGATCAAATACTACATAATAGTTCAAGACTATTGATAATTGAGCAGCAAAAATAAGATTGCAATGAAAAGCTGGAATATAAAGCACATCATGAAACTTTGAAGGTTCCTCTAAGATTGACTCTTTCAAATTGGGTTGTAGAGAACGAGTTGCCATTTGAATTGGTGATTGGCTTCCACAAATCATAAAGATGTGTGGATACACCTATCATATGCATAGAAGCTCTAAAATTTAATATCCATTTAGTCGAATAAATTCAGGGCATATACTGAAAGCATTTTAGATGATTATTCATACCTTGCTAAAAGCTTAGATAGAAAACTTATAGATCCTCTCGAATATTAGGATCTTGGATTTATTATCATAAGAAAAATAAAAAATGGACACATAATTTGGAGAAGTAAACTTCACATCTCATTTATTCTTTTATAGTATATGTACAATTTTACATAAAAATTGAAAAGCTGAAAAGATATACAAAATCATTTATAATTTGATATTTTATCTAAACAATTTGATCTTCTAGTTGACTTTGGGGTGTTTAGTTTCCATTAACTTTTTATATTGAGATTGTATTTAATAGTTTAACTTCCTTTTAGTTTAGAAATTCTATTGATTTCACTTAAAATAGAAAATAAAATATGTACTATTATGTAGATTTTCTAATTGCTAATATGTGAGGATAAACAAATGACCTTTGACAATCTATGTCAGATTAATCAATTTGTTGGTAACTCCCAATCATCCTCAAACAATACAGAAAGTCATTTTTAATTATCATTTACCCAAAAATATTTTATTAATATGTTTAAATTTCTCAAAATAGTAATTTCACTAATATTAAAATAGTAATTTTCATGGAACCTCATTCAACTTCTCCATTCCTGTTAATTCATAATAATGAATCAGTCTCATAAGACATATTTTAATATTATTTCACTAATATATATTTGACACCAATGTTATTGGATCAAATATAACATTTTGAATAAAAATATTATAAAATAATTATCTAGTACGTATAAATTTTATCTCACTAATTTCTTTTTGTGGTTACAACATATTAAAAATAGAATCAAACAGTTTAAAAATATTTGCATTGAAGAAAAAAGTATAATGTGACCTTTTTCAAAAAATATTTCTACAATTTTTTAAAACGTAAAAATTTATAAAGTTCTTAAATAGGATCTTAACCTATAATTACAAAATTCTTAGGCACTATTTGATATGATTTTAAAATAACGTCTATAATAGCATGTGATGTGTTGGCCAAATTAATACACTATTTAAGGTGTTTGGTAAGTGCAATCAATAATAGCATTGCAATTCAATATTTTGAGAAATAGCTACAAATATATTAAAATTTAATTTTATATATACTCTTAAAATATTTTGATATTAATTACTACTGCTATGATAATATTAAAATACACTTATTCATTTATACAATATGATCATTTTATTTTTTGTTATTATTTTATTAATTTACAAATAATTTGTTTAGCAATTTATTATTATTATTATTATTATTATTATTAAAATAAAATTGAATTATTTAATTTAGGATATATATATAGTGCAAACTATTTAAATAATTAGTTATATTTACGTTAGTCATTTTTTATTTGGCTATTTTAAATATTATATTTGACAAATATTTTTACTAAATTTAATAATTAACTTATTTATTTATTAAACGTTAATCTCATTGTAACAAGAAGAGAATGTCTCACATATTCATACTAAGAGTAAACTTGTGAGAATTATTTAAGTTACATTATACAAGTTAGTAGAATCATATCTTGTAACAATATCAATATCCATTGTGCTTTGAATATTTCTAGAAGAAGTTTGTTGAGTAACAGATATCATCAACACACCCTCAAGCGAGACTCTCCCGAGAACGAAGTCGAAGCTTGTCACGAACAAAAACAAAGCGAACGTCAGATATAGGCTTCAAGATCAAACATACTCAACAGAGGTTGGAGTTGAAAGATAGTTGGAAGAGGTTAATTTCAAAGACAAAAAATGGTTAATATTCGTAATAGCAGGAAGCCGTGGTGGTGCGGTAATGAAGACATTAGATGAAAAGGTAGAATTAATACTTGAAGAGGCCATGATGTGTGGTAATGAAAAGACATTAGATGAAAAGGTCGAATCAACACTGAAAGAGGCCATGAGAAGAGATAGGAATCCGATACCATGTAACAAAAAGAAAATGTCTCAGATTCACATTCACACTAAACTTGTGAGTGAATGTTATTATATATAGTTACAATATATAAGTTACAACAAAATTATATTCTACAGTAAAAATATATCTTGTAATAATATGATATTGATATACATTGTGTTCAATATTTTCAGAAAAAGTTTGTTGAACAATAGAGATTATCAACACTCATGATTATTAAGTATTCAAATTGCTAATAAATGTGAAAGAACCTTAAAAGTGGAGGCAATCTCCACCTCCATCATCAATGAGAGGCACCTCCCCACTTCTATAACTCGTGCTAGTTCATGGCTCCCTTCCCTTCGAGTGGAAGGGGATGAAGCGAGACTCTCACGTTAATAGATGTGTGGTATTTTAATATTAATAAATAATATTAAAATTGAGAATGGTGAAAGAGAGAAAGTTGAATATTTTTCATGAAATTACTCGCAGTTTTCTTTAATTCATTTTTTTTCAAATACGTTGTTTTTGGAAAATGGATTACTTGGCAACCATCCACATTCAAATACGTTATTTAATTTCTATTTTAGCTTCATCAGTTCTATTTAAGGAGTGGAGAACAAAAACCTCTTCTTTTTAACTTCAGTAATATTCACAAGGTGCGAGAGGGAGTGGTGACTCAACCAGGACGTGGGGAGAGGAAGCGGTCGCAAACAAAAGCTATTAGCCGCGTCCCTGCCATTTTTATGTGCACTCGTGTCCTCCTGCATGCTGCCCCTTCTTCCCCAGCCCCAACCCCTCCCCCACCTCTTATTTTACTACTGCCCCTCTATCTCATTTCTTACATGCCTCCACTCTGCTAAAATTCTTAAAAGTTAAAAACTGTTGACAACCAAATGATCATTACTATGGATCATCCACTTTCTCTCCAAAGTTTGCATATGCATAAAATAATATTTGATCTGTTGTTTATAATACTTTAAATTTTAATTTAATGATAAATCTATATGATCTCATGAGTACAGAGACAACGAAATTTTCGAAATCTAAATGATTTTAAGATTTTATTTTATTTTATATTAAAAATTTATATATAATTTTTTTTACGATTTAAATTATTTAATATCTTGTATTATTTACTATTATTTATATAAAAAAAATTTAACCGTTATTTAAAAATATAATTTACTTGATGAACTTCGTTAAATTTTTATGTTTTCTTTTTATAATTTTTCTCTCACATAACATGATCAAATTTAATTAAGCAAAATCAAAATTAAGACTGTTAACCTCACTTTAATTATATCAGTAAAACTTTGTATATATATATATATATATATATAACAGATATCACTTTTAATTAAATGAAGAAAATGCACTTTTGTTTATTAACTGCGTTGAATTTGCAAATAAAAAGGTATAAAGATAAGTTTGCCTTAGTTGTAACAACACATAAAAAAAGTAATACACAAATTAACAGGTAATCATGAGAAATAGGAAAAAAAACTACGTACCCTTGAATGGCGTGCTCAGATAGCTGCATTTTAGCTTTCTGTCTCGTAGGCGCGGATTTGTGCCAACTCGCGGCCGTGGTCGGAGGCGGAGCGCCGCGTCGCCCCGTCCGAACACCACCCGGCTGCGTTGCATGGCCACCACGAGGCGTCACCCCTCGGGGAAGCTTCCAAACTCACCCCCTATAAATTGGAGATCCTTCGTCTCCGCTTCTCCTCATCCTCTCGAGCTTCGGCCTTCTGATCACAGAGCTTTTAGCCATGGCGATCAGAGCGAGAACCCTCCCTTTCCTCCTCGTGCTCTCCTCCCTCCTGCTGCTCTCAGCTGCCTCGGAGCTCTCCGAGAACGCTGACCCCATGCGCCGACTCGAGCAGTGCATGCAGAAATGCCGCTCCAGCGAGCGCAGCTGGTCGCAGAAGCGCCAGTGCGAGAGCCGGTGCGAGGACGAGTTCAAGCGGGAGCAGCAGGAAAAGGAGTGGGGCGGGGTAGAGGATTGGGAAGCGAAGCGAGACCCCCAGGAGCAACTGCGGCAGTGCCAACGGCGGTGCCAACAGCAGCGACAGGACCCGCACCAGCTGCAGCAGTGCCAGAGCCGATGCGAGGAGGAGTACAGAGAACAACAGAAAGGCCTCGGCAACGAGATGGACGAGGAGGAGAAAAGAGACCCCCAGCAGGAGCTAAGGGAATGCCGCCGACGTTGTCAGCAGAAGGAGCGGGACCCGCGTCGGCAACAGGAGTGCCGGAGCTGGTGCCAGGAGCGCTACGAGAAGAAGCAGGAGCAGGAGCAAGTCGGCGGCCCGAGCAACGAGATAGACGAGGAGGAGAAAAGAGACCCCCAGCAAGAGCTACGGGAGTGCCGCCGCCGTTGTCAGCAGAAGGAGCGGGATCCGCATCGGCAACAGGAGTGCCGGAGCTGGTGCCAGGAGCGATACGAGAAGGAACAGGAGCAAGAGCACGGCGGCGGCCGCCGTGATGAGGTGGACAGAGACCCCCAGCAACAATACCGTCAATGCAGAAAGCGCTGCCAGCAGCAAGAACGTGAACCCTGGAGGATGCAGCAATGCCAGAGCCGATGCGAGGAGCAGTACAGAGAACAACAGAAAGGTTGCGGCAACGAGATAGATGAGGAAGAGAAAAGAGATCCCCAGCAGGAGCTACGTGAGTGCCGCCGCCGTTGCCAGCAGAAGGAGCGGGATCCGCGTCGGCAACAGGAGTGCCGGAGCTGGTGCCAGGAGCGATACGA
>LTAE01008232.1:2776-20977 GCA_001647135.1 Pontederia paniculata | reverse complement strand
ATAGAGACATCAGATCAGGATCAACATTTATGAATGTCTTCACATCACCACTATGATACTCATATTCTCCCTTTACTCCATTGAAATGGATATGTAGAGTGAATAGACCTTCTTCTAAAAAAAAGTCAACACAAAAAAATTAAGGTGCTTCCAAGAGGTATATGATAAATGTTACAATTATAAATAATTAAGGTGCTTCCAAGAAAAAAATGTTAGAAATTACCCATTTTATGTGATGATTTTGGAGATTAATCTGTAAACCTGTTTCAAAAACACTGGTTAGAACACAAGATGAAAACTTGACAGAAATATGCCCGCTTAATAACAATATAAGGCAAAAACTTCACCAATGACCATTGAACTTTGACAACTTCCCACCGCGGTCTAGGGTTAACATCACTGTTTAGAGTACGAAAATCAAGGGTTAACAAAAAATATTCAATATTTAGAGTACCAAAATCTAGTGTTTAACACAATAAACAATGTTGTTACTGTTTGGGGTTTTGTGTATATGCATACCTTCGAGCGAGAGAGTGGTGACGAAGATGAACGAGAAATCGATCAGCGAGATTGCATTGTTGACCGGAGAGGACGAACGAATTAGGAAGAAGACGAACTATCACCGGCGACGATGAACGGTAAACGGCGAACTATCAACGACAACCACGAACGACGATGGCGACTAAGAGCAGTGAAATGGGGACCATGTTATGAAAAGTTACGGCGAAACGAGGACCAGCGGGGGTGGGTTAATCGATTTTTTACATGTAGGAAAGAGAAATAATATTTAAATAATTTCGTCGACGTGGAGGAGAGATAATACGCTACCGTGGCCGCCAAATAAGCGTGACCACTGGAAAACCGACGGTAGCCGGTCATAATGACCGCGCTTGAAAGATTTTCCAAGTTGGATGACCTTCATGTTACGAAATGAAGTTTAGTGACCTCAACGGGAACGCGTCAAAGTTGGATGACCGTTTGTGAAAATTTTCCGGTTTATCCCTTAGTTTATACCCAAACAGTCAAAGTTATGCCCAGATTTTGTAAAGGACAGTTTTGCCATTAAAAAAAGAGGTTAATGGGGGTGCTATGCACCCGGTGTGGTGCATGATCTAGATCATTGATTTATAAATCAATGGCCCAAATCTTGTCCATTTAAAAATTTGGGTCATAAATTAAATATGATCTGGGCCATTGATTTTTAAACCAATGGCCCAGATCATGCACCACACCGGGTGCATAGCAAATTGCTATGCACCCCCATTTTTCTCTTAAAAAAATATTTATACCCAACTTGGGTATAAATGTGTCAAAAGTTATACTTGCTAAAATGCAGGTATTAGATTATACTCAAGTTGGGTATAAGTGTTAACAAATAAAGTATTTAATAAAAAATTAATGAATCTAATATTTAATAAAAAAATAAAAAATAAAAAATATAAAATCAATATTTAATAAAAATAATTAACAAGTTAAATATTTAAATAAATTCAAGCTTTTTTATATAAAATGATTTAATAAAAACCATATGAACTGTGTAATATTGTATAAATATAATTAAAATAAAAAATAGTGCTTTTGATTTAAAATGTTAATTCTTCGTATAGAAAAGAAATAATAACTTACGTTTATAGTATTATTGAGAAACTATAAAATATATATATTATTTATTATTGTATGTTTATTAATCATATAATTAATTCATTATAAAATTAATGAAAATATTATTTTAATTTTTCGATATTTTATAAATAAAATTATATAATTTATATTTGTCTATTCTCATATTCAACTAAACACATATTAGAATAACTTAAATACAAATAAAAATAAAAAGTATGTATAATTATATCTATTCTCGATATAACACATTTTGAATCAAACGATCATGAAGTATATAGAAGCTAAGACCTAAAAGTTATAGACGCGATGCTGGTTTTGACATATGATATGTCATGCTTCCTGACCATCAGAAGCTAATTTAATCTGGAAAAAGGATGTAGTGCGGGTCTGCCAACTACTATATTTAAGACTATTTTATGTGCTGGCGGTTTAAAATAATTAACAATTAGTAAGTTAATTATTAAATTTAATTAAAATATTTAATAAATACGAATTGATTGATAAATTTTAAAAAAATATAAATAATTTTTAAATACTTTATATTATATATATATCTTAAATTAAATAACTCATTTTCATTTTAACTATTTTAATATTAATAAATAATAATAAATTATAGAGTTAATCATATAATTTATAATTAATAAAATAATCACAATGTATCAAATAGTATTAGTATATTTTAAAAATATATTTAAAAATTAATTTTAACACGTTAATAATTATTTTAAATCGTTCCTTTAAGCATTTCAAAATACTAAACTTCAATTGCTATTATTATAAATAGTCAACACACGCCATTTTAAAGGCGCAAGGCGTCACCTAAATATAGCAAGTGAATAACATATTTACTATATAATAATAAACGTATATAATAAATTTCAAATATATAGTAAGCTTACTATGCGCGTTATATCCTACATTAAAAATTTAAAACTTTGTGCTATATATTTTTTCCAAAACGAAATGAAAATAAATGTTTCTAAAGAAACACAAATAACATGAAATGTGCAAGCTTCATGAAATTATTCAATTATCTCCTGTTTTAATCAGCATATACATAAATAATACGATCAATAAATTGCGTGTTGATGGGATCCAACAAAAAGGAATCAAAAATCTTGTTGGCCATGTTACACGTTTACTCTTGGACAATGTACTACCGAACAAATAATAATTTAGGGGCGTTTTTGGGCAATCAATTCTCCTAAATTAGGGACGCTTTGTGCTCAAGTCTAAGCTACATTTAATATGAATAGTTATTTGAAATGTTGTTAATAATTTGATTGATGAGTAATAGTTGACTAGTAAGTAGTAAGTATATATAGTCTGAGAATGTTTCATTAGCATTTTAAAATGTTACAATATTGGTTTTTTTATATCATATATACCTAAACATGCATTGTTCACATGTGAATATTTAAATGTGACATAATATTCACATTAAACTACAATCCCAAGCGAACGGGGTTAAGTGGCAACAAATTTGGTAGCTATCACGTGTATAGCGAACGCATTTGCACCGTACGTGTGGCTCGAATGCTAATTAAGTTTAGTAACAATATTAAATTTTAGGCTATGAAGAAAATACTTTAAGCTCCATTTTGATCAATACAGCATTAGAAATTTTAGTGGTCAACTCAGGGAGAATTAGTTTTTCTATTTGTTATAATGAAGACTGATGTACAGAACTATTAACATTTAAATTCTAATTAAATTTGTAACTGCAGAAATCATATTTTGAGCTATTATCTCCGTAAAATTTTCAACGTGAGATTCAGATTTGTTAATCATTTAAGTTAATAAAATGTAATTAAATGTTAACTAATTTGAAATATCTTTTAGAACACTTATCTATCTATTTATCTAATTACCTATATATATATATACAAATTAAAATTGCCCTTCTTGTTTCAGAAATAATCAATCTAAGGGCCCGTTTGGCTTAGCTGATAAAAAATACCTGATAAGCACTAATGCTGATAAGCATTTTAAGTGCTGATACTTATTTTAAAATATAAATAGTTACATGTTTGGATAAAAGTGCTGATAGTATCAACAAGTAGTTATAATGTTTGTTAAAATAAATATTGACTAATATATCCGTAAAGTTATATGATAATAATATTAAAAATATGAATAAAAGAGTAATATAGTTGGTTAAAACTAATAAGCCAACAACTTTAAAAGTAAGCAGGGGACCCTGCTTATTTATTTTCAACTTATAAGCAGTTACCTAACAACTTATAAGTATATTTTTTTAGTTACCAAACACGGAGATTTTCTAAAATTTACTTATAAGTAGTTTTAACCTACTTATAAGCTTAGCCAAACAGGCTATATATATATATAACTGAAAATGCACATGCATTTTAACCTCCCAAAATTGTGCGCGCATCCATAAAGACAACTTTATCAAAAGAATAAATATGTATGTAACTATCAACAACAACTACTACTACTACTACTACTAATAATAATAATAATAATAATAATAATAATAATAATAATAATAATAATAATAATAATAATAATATACCTGATATTATTTATTAATCGGTAAGACAGACATAGCAATTAATAAAAATTTGGGGTAAAGAATTAATAATATGTTTGTTTTTCCTGATTGACAACGTTTGTAGTCTATAAATGGATAACTTATCAATGCATCGTGATTGAATCGGCAGACAATTCAATTACCATATTTCACAAACAATTAACACCTCCCGAAAATTATATTCATGTAATTAAATACGTCAATAATTACGAATGACGATATATTGGTATTATCAACATATATCCATACACTTACATACCATATTTAAAAAGAAAGGCGTTAAAAAAGGAAACAAAAAGGAAACGCGTCATATGACCCTCGTGCACTTCACATTTCCATTTGAGTCTCGGGAAGTTTTATTTTATCTTTTTTATCCATCTCGACAAGAAAGCCTCGGACGAGCCAATCAAAGAGAAGCATCGGAGCAGGCCCCACATCCGCTATTCTTCGATGGGTGGTTTCCGCGGTCCATTCTTTCTTCTTGTCCCTGTAACACCTTCCATTCAAATCACGTTCCTCGTTCCCTCCTTCAACCAACCCTTCTCTCTCTCACTCTCTCTCTCTCTCTCTCTCTCTCTCTCTCTCTCTCTCTCACATTGAGTGGTCATCATTAGATATGTGGCCTGTAGTCACGTTTTGTTAATCTTAAAACTTGGTTAACAAGAACCAGATGTTTCCTATGCTACTTATGTCCTTGGGAGTGCCTGTACATGCATGTATAAAACAGTACTAGAAGAAGAAGAAGAAGAAGAAGAAGAAGACGAACTCATCTCTATACATATATAGCACTTCTCCGGCCACTGTCACGTTTGTGCTTGTGCCCCGAGGAGCCTGATCACAGTGTACAATTGATGCATGGTATGTGGCCGGGGCACCAAGGAGGTTGATATGTCTGCAGGAGCATTGCCATAGTGCAAAGGAGGATGGGTCACCCGGCGAGGACCATCGGCAAGTACCAGCTCGGCCGCACCATCGGCGAGGGGACCTTCGCCAAGGTGAAGCTGGCCGTCGACACAAACACCAACGAGTATGTCGCCGTTAAGGTCATCGACAAGAGCACGGTGGTGCAGAACAAGCTGATGTACCAGGTTGGTGCATATGCACTCTTGATCATGCTGCTGCTGTTCATGGTCTAAATTACATTTCAGGATCCCCTCGCCCCTCTTTTTTATCTTCTGTAAACACGGCGATGTTGTTATCAATTCGTGATGCATCTCGTTGCCTGAATTTAGTTATGATTGGTTTTCATGAATTTTCCTTTTTCAGGTGAAGAGAGAGATCAGTACAATGAAGCTTCTCCAACATCCCAACATAGTGAAAATATACGAGGTAAGCTTCCAGGAAATTACAAGAGATCATGAACGCCAAGAACATGATCATATATAATAGATCGTTGTTAATCCAGAGGTCATGGTACTGCTTTATAGAATTCAAAGAAGAAATTTCTTTTCTTGTTGGACGTTTAAGAACTTAATTTCTATGCAGGTGATTGCAACGAAGACGAAGATTTATCTCGTGATGGAGTACGCGGCCGGAGGGCAACTCTCCGATAAATTGGTAAATCTCAGGTTGCTAATATATGGCGGATGATTCTGGTTTTATCAAGATGAGGTTCCAATCATGCCTTTATTTGCCTGGCAGGAATATCTCAAGAAGTTAGATGAGAAAGAGGCCAGAAAGTACTTCCAGCAGTTGATTGATGCTGTGGATTACTGCCACAGCAGAGGGGTCTACCACAGAGATCTCAAGGTGTTGTGTCCTACTTAATTGTGTACATTGTCCTTTAATAAATCAAGTTCATGAAATGTGATATGTAATAGACCATTGGATTCTTTCATGTTACTGGAATGAACAGCCTGAGAACTTGCTACTTGATAAAATGGGGAACCTAAAGGTATCCGATTTTGGGCTAAGTGTCTTCAGAAAGGTACGAAGAATTCTTCTAGTATGAAGATGGTATCATGCATGGAAATATAATTTGATATTTTGCCTGATCCTGGAGATTACTAGTTTATTATATTGTTGTTTAATTGATAATTGCAGCCCGGAGACTTGTTATCAACAGCTTGTGGATCACCAAGTTATGTGGCTCCCGAGGTACAAAATCAGAGAAGAAAAAAGTAAATCATGACTTTGATTCATACATACTGATATTATATTAATCCTTAATTGATCAGTTCGTAATATTGATCTTTCTGTGCTAACAACAAATATCACAAGTCTATATAAGCAGTAGACTATAATTATTTTTCTGAAAGAAAGATGGATTCAGCAGCACAACAATCCAATTACAGTTATCTACTAAAGAATCAGATATGGTTTTTACTTGATTGGTTAGGATATGGTTTACCACAGATCATTGGAGAATGCTCAGAATCTAGGAAACATGGAACAAAAGAAATATGACACAATCTGAGTTGTGCTTAATGTTTATATTTGGAGCTTAATTCTTTGCATTATCAGGTGATCGTTCATAATAGCTATGACGGCTCGGCAGCTGATATATGGTCTTGCGGTGTCATTCTTTATGAACTGCTTGCTGGCTATCTACCATTTGAGGATCGAAGCCTACCAAACCTGTACAGAAAGGTACAATTGAGAGTAGTATGTTAAGTTTCGTGCTCCATGGAACAGCTATATTTCTGATGCTGTTACCTACTTTAAAGATATCTAGAGCAGACTACAAATGTCCGGAATGGTTCACAATGCCACAGAGGAAGCTTATTTTCAGATTACTGGAACCAATGCCAACAAAGGTATTCCAAGAACCTTAAAATTTTCTGATAACATGCATTAATTGCTCATGAAAGAAGAAAAGAAACATAAAATTCTTTTCTCTTGGTAGCGGGCGACGGTAATGGAAATCATCCAACAAGATTGGTTCCGGATTGAGTACAAGCCTTCAGCTGGACTTGAATATGATGAGAACCCAGATGCCACTGATCCAAGCAATACAGTTGGAAGCTTTAGTGTAGGGGACATTTAAATGTTGCAATTCAGATAATACCTTAAATTTAGCTTGTTTAGGTAACTAATTCCAACTCTGAAATATAACTCCAGGAGAAGACAACTAACACAACTAGTGAAAAACACCAAGGACTCATCAATGCCTTCCAACTCATAGCAATGCTGAATGATCTTGATTTTTCTGGCCTTTTTGAGGAGGAGGTGCTTGAAGTTATCCACTGAATACTCCCTGTAATTTTTCTATAATTGCAGAAACTAATTCATTTAGTAGCTGACCAACAGAAAATAAAGCTTGGTTCAGAGAATTCAATTGAAGAAACGTTCGCCAAAATTGAGGTGGCAGCAAAGGATGCAAGCCTATCTGTGGCATGGATGAACAGTTCTAAGGTACTGATCAATTTGTGCAACTGAACCATGTTATGCATATTGTAAATCTAGTCATATGTAAATGTGTTTGTATTGAATATCTCAGGTGAAACTCCATGACAGCCGCGGGTTAACGCGCAGTAGATCACATTACACTTTGTCTGCAGAGGTGTAGTGACACAAGTCTTTACCCCTGCATAAATTTGACTACTTGCTCTAACTGATATTTGCTGAAATTTTCAGGTGATTGAGGTCACTCCAAGCCACTGCGTAGTGCAGGTATCAAAATCTGCAGGTGATTTAAGTGCTTACAAGGAGGTAATCTACAACTCTGTTAAATTGAATTGAACATGTTAGTGAGTGAATATGTGCTGCTTAATTGCTGACCTGATTTTGTTTTCCAGTTCTGCAGAAGTTTATCAAATCTGCTCAAGAAAACTTGCCGAAGATCATCAGGAATAGAGACATCCAAAGTTGGTCACAAGGATGTCAAAGCATCTACATCAACTCCAATATTGTCATCCACCTACTGAGATATCAGCTTTATCAATGTCGTCGCCGATCTATCGAAGTGCGGCGAAGCTTATGAAGATTTTTTCCCCATTCTGAGGCATAAATTCTACTAAGAAGATTGTGCTGTGACAGTAAACAATATCAGTAGGACTTACAAGATGTGAACAAGAATAGTTTCTTTCTTTCGAAAGATCATACGATTCTGACAAAGCAAACTCTTGTGATATGCTTACATTTTTTTTTGCCTTGCTAAATGTAAAATGGATTTTTCAGAATTTGATCTGAATGATGGTATGGCATCGTTGTTAATGCAAAGAAGCTTGTGAATATAAATCTACACCTGGATTCCTCCCCTCCTGTCTTGCATGTAATATACTGCTATATGTGACAACTTCACTTGACAATGATATATGTACAATATAGCACAGTAGAAATGATGCTATTATTGCATTTGTTTTTAAGTATTGAAGGCCCATTGCAGCTTACAGTCTGCAAGTCTGCAACTGCAAATCCAAATCCATAGATATCAATCAGCAGCAACTTCCCAATATCTGAATCCACAGATCCATTGACAGATATCAGTCTCTTAAAAAGAATAATTGGACTCGATTAAAAAGAATAATACATTAAAAAAATTCATATTTCTTGCTTTTATTTTGTTGTAGGGCTAAAAGGGTGTCATAGTTCAGCTACATTTAAGGCTGAAAAGGCAAATTGGAAAAAAGAATCTTTCAAAATGATTTTTCTCCGTTCTGAAGTTCCCATATCATATATATAATAAAGTTATTTATTCATTATTTGTATAAATTATTATATATGATCAAATATTTTAAAAAGTAAAAAAAAATTCCATTACTTATTTTAGACGAAATAAAAGTCTAAAGCTATGATCAAAATTGTTAAAAATCTGATATCTTACTTAGGATCATAGAAGGATTGCAAGATCGACGATTGGGTATGGATCAAAGATCTTATGAAGATCGTAAAGATTTTATGAATTAAATTGTAGGATCGATATGAGGCTAGATATAGAAAGATTATAAGATAAATTATAAAAGATTGAGATTTTGACAATATTGACTACAACAATATTTTAATTTTCAAATTTTTGCTCATAGGCTTAAGCTCGTACTGCGAAGGCAACATTGAACAAAAATAAATAATAAAAACTAATTAAACATAGCGAAATAACTTAATTTAGATATTAATTAAGGCGGACTGGAACTGCTAAAGAGCTGGAAAAGGAAGGCGGAGCGGTTCGTAGTCTCAGCAGCTGCAACCCTAGCAATCTCCGCCGAGCTCGTCTTCCTCCGGCGTCTATAAACTTCAGTCTCCAGCGATGGGTCAGGGAACTCCTGGAGGCATGGGGAGGCAAGGCCTCCCTGGTGACCGGAAGCACGATGGCGACAAGAAGGAGAAGAAGTTCGAGCCGGCCGCGCCGCCGTCGCGCGTCGGCAGGAAGCAGCGCAAGCAGAAGGGCTCAGAAGCCGCGGCTCGCCTGCCAACCGTGACGCCGCTTACTAAATGTCGCCTCCGCTTCCTGAAGCTGGAGCGCGTCAAGGATTACCTCCTCATGGAGGAGGAGTTCGTCGCGAACCAGGAGCGCCTGCGGCCACACGAGGATAAGAACGAGGAGGACCGCTCCAAGGTCGATGACCTGCGCGGATCGCCCATGAGCGTCGGAAACCTTGAGGAGCTCATCGATGAGAACCACGCAATTGTGTCGTCGTCCGTGGGGCCGGAATACTACGTCAGTATACTTTCCTTCGTCGATAAGGACCAGTTGGAGCCAGGCTGCGCCATCCTCATGCACAACAAGGTGAGATCCCTTTCGTGCTCGGATCTAGATTTCTCTTTTATGGTTTGTATTGTACGATGCTAAGTTTAGAAACTTTCTGAAAATTTTTCAGCTTGGTAAGTTGAAATTGGGGCACTTTGTGGTGAATAACTATATGAATTCCGTAATGAGTCTTTAGCTACATGCAATTCCTATCATTGTTCATGAACTACATAAACCTACTGTCTCCAGTTTTTTTTTAATCACAATTTTTTCTTTTTATGAATGGGAGAACAATGTATCAATTTTAGTATTTACAGTTAAGTTGGTTTAAAGGTTTGATACAATAAAGTAATATTTGTTTGTAGGATAGTAAAGTACTTGTGGCATATAAACTTGAATAAGTTCTGGGATATTGCTATCTGATTGTCTGTGACTATATAAAGTGAGTGCAAGATGGTTCATTTTATGCCAGTAAATTAGATAGTTAGATATTTTAGTTACGAAGTCCTCATTCTGAATTTGGTTGCTGATACATGGACTGAAATTTTGTTCTTGTTTTTAAGGCATTGATTATGCATCTTTTAAGTATTAATTCTATCCAATTGCTCAGATTTGTAATCATTTGAACCACTGTGATTGAGTTTAGGTATCTTTTACAATTGATAAGGTTTGTACCGATTGTTGATGAAAGATGAAATTTTAATCTTGGCATGCCTTATATCTCGAACAGATATAATGTTACCAGGCCATATTTCATTATCACTTGCGTTATTGTTCATACGTAAGTAATTAGAATATCTTTGATTCGCAACTTATAGCAGGATTGTACTCTTACTTTTTGAAGACATTTTCTGAATTCAAGTGTGACAATGCCCAATGGGTTACTATTGACTGAGTAGATTGGTTCTTAGTTGGGTTTTGTCATGAGGTATACCTTAATGAATTTAGAGTTGAAATAACATAAATTTTTGTCCAACATGACATAATATGGATATATAGGCTGACATAAAGGATATGTTTTCCTTGTACATTTTGGTTCTCTATATTGTTTGCCTCGGTGATATCAGGCAATTTGCTTCATCGTATCTTTATTCTATGATATTGCATACTCTATTATGTGGAGTAAATTACACAAACAGTCGTCCAACTTTACCCGTTATACCAATATGGTTACTAAACTTTACTTTGTAACAAGATGGTCATCTAACTTGTAAAATCTTTTGCACATTATCATATTGGCTGGCTTTTTCAATTTTCTATGTGGTTGTCATGCATTTCTCTACTACACATCAATACTCTATTTTACGTGGAAAAAATAACTTAATAATAAATTCTATAAAATAAAATAAAAACTACAGGGGCGACGGCCCCCCTCTCTCCCTTGTCGTCGGTAAGGGCATCGCCCCCCTCCTCCGACAGGCTGCTCCTCCTTTTTTTATTCTTTTTTAGAATTTATTATTTTATTAATATGTTTTGCCATGTAAGAGGTACTAATGATGTGGCCGAGAGAGAAAAATGTGTGGGTGTCATACACGTAAACATTTTAACTTGGAAACTGGTGGTCTAAATTGCTAAAATTTTTCAAGCTCGATGATCATGTGGTTATAAAGTGAAGTTCAGTGATCATCCCTGAGAACGAGTGAAAGTTGGATGACCGTTTATGTAATTTACTCCTGTTGTGTGTATAATACTATGCCGAGCCAGTTATCCTCCAAGCCCGGATGCTGAAAAAACTTTTAAATATTCTGCTCGACTGTTCACATACTTTGCTCTTTAATTTGTGCTTCATCGCATGGTTGACTCAGTTCTCATTTATTGAATTTTCCACATGCCTTTTTACGTGTTGAATTAAGCTAAAGCAGAACAATTGTAGATGTACAATTATTATAAGTATCCAGAAGCAACTCCAACATGAAAGGTTTCTCTTGGAAACTTCATATTGTCATTTACCTCCAGGACTTTTTTTTTAGAAGTTGCTGTATCACTAATATTGAGGTTCGTTGCAGTAACCACTTTCCTAAACGTAAAACTAGTCTATCAATATTGCTTTCTTTAATGGCATAACAAAAAAAATCCAATTTATTTACGATTAATTAGTATCAGTATCAATTTTATTGAATAATTAATCTTTCTCACCAGATTATAAGATTCTGAAAATGACCATGTCTGATCCACAATAGTTTTGCTGTATGCACATTTTTCTTTTTCTTTTCTTTTTTTTTTGATAGTTTACCTGTTCAAACACATACTCATCTAATGTTAGACCTTATATATCCATAATTTTTTTGTTATTTGCCAAATTTGATGTGTCTCTGGCCATTTTTGCACCAAGTTGCGTGCTAATAGGCTAGGCTTGTTACACCCTAAAAGATAGGGAAACCTTTAGCTGTTTCATTGTACTTTATTTGTTTATTAATTTCTATGCATCATGTCTTGTACTTGTTTGTTCAGAGAGTGTTTCAATGGAATATGAATGAACTGTTGAAAGGTTAAGATACTGAGATCAAGGTTCTAGAAACAAAACAGCCTTTCGAATTTGTTCATACATCTATTATTTATGTTAAAAAATATGCCAATTAGGTCTGTGCTGCTTGTAAATCTGAGTTTATAAATTGGAATGTTCCAGCGCTTTAGTAATTACTCATAGGCCGGAATTGATTTGTGCCATATCTCAATACATACGAGTTCATAGTGTGTCTTTTTTCATATTATAATGATCTGTTGTTATCTCCAGTTTTCATGTTTCCATGGGAGTTCTGGTTCTAGAACTTTCTGAAAGCTTTTCTTGAGAGAACTTTCTGAAAGCTTTTGAAATCCATGGTTTTATTTAAATGACCATTATTTGCAGGTCCTTTCTGTTGTTGAAATTCTACAAGACGATGGTTTCAGTAATGAAAGTTGAAAAAGCTCCTATGGAGTCCTATGCTGATATTGGTGGTTTAGATTCTCAGATTCAAGAAATCAAAGAAGCTGTGGAGCTTCCTTTGACCCACCCCGAGCTCTATGAGGATATTGGTATTAAGCCTCCAAAGGGAGTGATCCTATATGGAGAACCAGGAACTGGAAAAACCTTGCTCGCTAAGGTAGGTACTGCTGCTATTCTCTTTTTGTTTAGAGCTTAGTTTTTATGCTGACCACTATAGATTCTTCTCCTCGAGTTATCTTTATATATTATCGAATTATCCTTCCTAACTACTGTTTTATCTGATTTAAAAATTGATCTACAGAGTATACTGATGTAATGTTATTATTTTATGGGTTATTTTCATCTTCCTCTCTCGAACTATCGTGAAATTTCAGATCTATCCCTAAATTATAAATCCATGCAGAAGTAGGTATAATTTTTTCTCGATTGATCAGTTTTATCCAGCAGTCTGTTTTTCATTTTTTTAACAATGTTTTAATTATTAAATTTACTATTTTACCCTCTTATTAAAAAAATACACCCTCCCTTTCTCTCTCCTCTCTCTCTCTCACCGTCCTCTCTCTCTTCTCTCTTCGGTGGCGCAGGCGAGATGCCGAAGGGGAGGGAGAGGAGAGAGAGAGAAGAGTAGAGAAAGGACAATGAGAGAAAGAGAGAGAAGAGTATAGATAGAAAGGAGAGAGAAAGGAAGGGGGTATGTTTTTTAATAGGAGGGTAAAGTAGTAATTTAATAAATCAAACAATATTAAAAAATTGAAAACTAGACTGATAAATTTGTCAATTGAGAAAAGTTTAGACCTACCTTTGTCCAGTTTTATAATTTAGGGATAGATATGAAATTTCGCGATAGTTCGAGGGGGGAGAATGGAAATAACCCTTATTTTATTTATATTTATTGTGATAGTTGCCTTTGTTGGTTGCATTTGACAACTTCAGAATTCAGATAAACTCGTTTAACATTTATGTTATAGTTGTTTTATTATCCATCTTGATCATTTTATGTTATATTCCTCGTGCTTCAAAGGTTTTTCCTTCAGTATTTCTAAATTGAATGCTACTGTAGTGTCTCCAGTAGTTTTTGCTTCTTGGTCCTTTTCGACTGAACCTTTTAACATGTGTTTCAGGCAGTGGCTAATTCAACATCAGCAACTTTCTTGCGTGTTGTTGGAAGTGAATTAATTCAGAAATATTTGGGTGATGGTCCCAAACTTGTTAGGGAGTTGTTTAGGGTGGCTGATGAACTTTCTCCATCAGTTGTCTTCATTGATGAGATAGATGCAGTGGGCACTAAAAGGTAGTTGACTGCCTGCAAATGCATCATCCAACTTCCCTCCCTCATCCCACAAACAAAAATACATGGTTAACGAAAGAAGTCATGAATGTTTCCTTTTCCACATTTTATATTGAAGTTGATGATTCTTTGCAGATATGATGCTCATTCTGGTGGAGAGCGTGAAATACAGAGAACCATGTTAGAATTGCTAAACTAGTTAGATGGTTTTGACTCAAGGGGGGATGTTAAGGTCATTCTTGCAACCAACAGAATTGAAAGTCTTGATCCAGCCTTGCTGCGCCCTGGTCGTATTGACAGGAAGATTGAATTTCCTCTTCCAGATATTAAGACAAGAAGGCGTATTTTTCAGGTAGTTCATGATTTTTCTGTAAATTCAGTACTGTTTATAATTAGGAGTCATTTCTTGTGATCATTTTCCTTCTAGTCACATATTAGTTAACGTTGTCGAACTATATATGCAGATACATACATCTAGAATGACATTGGCCGATGATGTCAACCTCGAAGAATTTGTTATGACGAAAGATGAATTTTCTGGTGCCGATATAAAGGCAATCTGTACTGAAGCAGGATTGCTTGCTTTGAGAGAACGTAGAATGAAGGTCAGTATCTTATCACAGTGGCTGAATATTATTTATTTTGAACATTTTTCTTCAAGTAACAAAAACTTTTGCTACTTTTACCTCCTGAAAAAAGTTCGCTACTTTTCTGGATGTGGTCATCCAGTTAAACAGTTTGTCACTCACAGAGGTCATTTGTCAAAATCTCATCATACATATATTTCCTTCTAAAAAACTTATTAGTAACATACTGGTAAACTGACTTGAACGAAGATGAATGCTAAGGGTAATATGATGGTTACAATTGCTTTTGTTGGGATACCTCATGCCCGCAATGATTCAGAGAGCCTAAAATGAGATCACAATATATGAGCTGATAATCAGTGTTAAGACCTTGACTACTTTTGATATTTGCAGCTGAAAATCTGACATGATATTTTACATGTACACATGGATACAGAATGTGTTGAATTTTGGTATGTAATTTCTTCTGGCATTGATTAGTACTCATATATAAGGGTTTCTGCAAATGACATGCGAGCAACACGTTATGCAATGTTGTCCTTGAATCACAAGCGTCTACCTTCTTCTGTAATTGCACAGGTTTTTCTAGGATATGTGCTTGTTCTTAGTGATGAGGTGTTTATATTTCGCCTCATTAATTAAGCTTATGACCCTGTACTTTGTAGGTTTAAGATATCTGTCTGAGTTAATATACTGAGTACCTGACCTTCATTAGCTTTATGGCGGTGCACTTTATTTTGTGATGTATCTTCTCGCAATATTGTAACTGATTTCTGCTTCAGGTTACCCATGCCGATTTTAAGAAGGCCAAAGAAAAGGTTATGTTTAAGAAGAAGGAAGGTGTACCAGAAGGATTATACATGTGAGGAGTGTCATCTGGAATGCATGGTACTTACTTTTATGTCTCTCTTTATGTTGTTTTGTGCGGTATTTCTTTTATTATTACTTAGAAATGGATGGCAGAACCATGTAGATCAAACAGGTTGGTCTTTGTAATTATTTGTTTCACTTATACAGTTCATGGAGGTACTGATTAATATTTATAAGCAGCTAAATATGGTTGTGCATCATTCTTAATGGAACTATCTCTCAGATTTAAGCTCTTTATGTGGTATGGCTGTTGAGTGAATTACTGATTACATTACACAGGATCACAAAGGTTAATTTTATCATCTTCTCAAAATAGCCATACAGTTAGCCCTCAAAAAAACCATACAGGCATGAAAATGTAATAGATGACATAATAATATGAATGAGATACAAGTAGTGCACGGTTGGAATGGGTAATCATCAAATACATTACTTCTGAATTAAAGGTGGACATGTCTGGTTTCAAATTGTATGGAATAGTATTAGGAGTATTCATTGCATGCTACTGAATGTTATGCACCATCTGTCAACTTAAAGCAGTCATAGGTAGTGGCTTGCATTTAATGCACATAAAAATTCGCGTTGTGATGGTAGTGCTTATCAAGAGTTAAAAATTTACCTGCATAGTGAGTTCTGGTGGTTCTGGCATGGCTTCAAAGAGGTACCGTGCCACCCTTTAACAATCAAAAGGCACACATACGCTCACATCTCAAGTGTTTTTTTTTTCCTTTTGAGAGGACCTTTATTGCTTTTTATCTTACTGAATTACAGATATCTCCAAAACTAGGAAAGGGGCTTTTGTTTCATCTGACCTCGATGAAAAGATATCATACACAATAGAACAGTTTAATTTTGTCTTACTATGTTGTGTAAGCCTGAGAAAAATACAAGTCTTTGGCAAAACTAAATGAAGGAATCTTCATATGTTGTTGCAAGTTTCTATAGCATTAGTTTTACTCAGGTTGCACAAACAACTTTTAGTGTACCTTAAGGTACTGAGCTTTAGGGTGCAATTCAAACTATTATAGCTTGTCTTGGAAAATTTAACTGTTGCCCTTTTGGAGCTTGCTCTAGAAATTCGGAGTTATTGAATACATCATAAAAATAGTTTATTATATGAAAGAAGCCTTTCTGCATGTGTGATCCTTGCAAATTATCTCCTACTCTCATGCAGTTGTGTCTCTTCCATTTGAATAACTTTTTAGAAAAGTACCACTGAAAACATTGTATTTATTGGTTCGTACTATTTTCACATCAGGTAGAAGCTGCAGACTTCAAGGGTGCATTATGGAGGTCATTTCTGTGGAGGAATCCTTGTTGCAAAAAGAAGGCATCAAAGTCCATATACTCGACCCGTTCTCACGAGCTTAGGTGATTTTTGGCTTCTGACTTGATGCTGATGTTGGATCACACAACGTTTATCTCAACTTTTGCATGTTGCATAATCTTTTGGACTTGTTGCTGAAGAAGTAAATTAAGAATCACAAAAAGGAGGCATTACTGCCTTTCGCTGTAGCTGCTACTGGATCTGGGCATTTTAAGGTTGACTTGTATTCATATGTATTCCTTCTGCCGACATCACGATTATAAATGCCTTGTGTGCGTGCAACTATGTGCACGCATCTATCTGGAGCTTTTTTAAGTGTGCAAGGACAATCATACAACGTTTGGTCAATATTTTATTTCATCCTTCGTGAGAATTGAGATTAAATAAAGTGTTACACGAGGGAGGTGGCTCAGCACTGTGGACAAAGAAAACTATTCTTTCTTCTTTTCTGGCTCAAAAACCAACCTTTTGGCCTGTCTCATCTGCCTTCAGGAGGGACCATGGTTTGGGTTTGGCTGGTGATGTGCTGTAGCTTTTCCCTTTTTGGGTGCAAGGGAGAGGAGTGGCCAGAGATCATGCCCGGTGACACCAAGATTTAGCTATCACTTGCGCATTTATCAGGTGCCGGTTGCAGGATCTATTTATGGGTTGAATGTAATCGAACAGTAGTAAGTAGTAATTTTATTTTCCTTCCTGTCATCATATATTTTTAAGGTATTCGAGAGGGGGAAGTCTTTTGCTTTAAAAGATGTATTAGTTAAGATTTTGCAGACTTGTGAACTACCATTCTTCATCCTTCCAAGTTATACTTGACAAATTCAGCTAATGAATCATTTATTTAGGAGACCACAAATCTTGCAGAACCACATGTTCCAGCCTCTTCTTTTTTATGGCTTGCCCAAGCAAAAAAATTGACCAAGCGGAGGAAGCGTGAAGTCGATGCTAAAGCGAAGATATCAAGTAGTTTGTGTGTGGATCGAACAAACACAATGCTGCAAAGTTGCTTGTTACCTCGCTTTCGAAGCATTAACTGCGTTCTCCGATTAGCCAAAATTTTTTATGTGAGCCATTTGCATGTAATGTCATGTCCATTTCAGTGCAGTCTTCGCGTGTTCCCTTGTGAACTACTACTTCACAAAGCAATTCGTAGGTGATGGATGATATCTTTGCTAATTCTATCTGTGCGGGTGGCCGTCCCCACTTTTTGTTTGATGCACTCGTTCCCCAGTGCGATGTCTGCGTAAGAGAATTGTTATTCGTACGACGAGCCAGGGACGCAATTTTGGCACCATCGACTACGCCACCCGATTATTATTATTATTATTATTATTATTATTATTATTATTATTATTATTATTATTATTATTATTATTATTATTATTATTATTATTATTATT
>LTAE01008231.1:0-20982 GCA_001647135.1 Pontederia paniculata | reverse complement strand
ATAAGTTCATATTTAATAGTTGGATTAGATTTAAATTTTTCTCAACACTTAACGCTTTCAATGTAGGGTGTCACCCGAATATCAGGAGAAGTCATCAATCGACAAAAATAATAGATTGTCTAAGCCGGATGCGACAAGCCATTGCAGAAGCTCTATTGGGTTCATCATAGAGCATAAACGAAAAATGACATTTTTTTTCAAATTATATAAATATTGAATGTTATCGTTAAATAATTCAAGTAAATTGTTTAATATATGAAATGCGATTGTCGTAAGAGTTGACGAGCGACGGTAAAGTTGACTTCCGAACGAAGTACAAAGAAATTTACACCAATAAGAAGACCAACCAATTCATCTCGGAGCAAGTAAAATAAATTATGGTATAATTTTATAACACTCATTCAAAATATTTATGCTTAAGTATTTGATACGAAATTAACTATTTTCATTTGCAGGAGGCATACGATTTGTTTATGACGGAGAAGTACGAGGATAATGCGGACACATTCTCCGAAGTCGACGAGGAGGTATGGAAAGAAGTTGTAAGACTTACTAAGGAGGGTCGACTTCGTATGTTAGGTAGATTGAGTTCGCAACAAGCGAATGCTACTTCTGTCACTGGTCCTTCGTGTAGTTGGACCGTCGAACCTGCCCCTATGACTATGGCCGGAATGAAGGACCTTGTGGTGGAGGTCGTGGATGAGAGGGTTATGCCACTATTGTTGAAGGCTTGACCATAGTCTCGCGGCGATTGCTCTACCTTTCACCTTCTCGCTCTTGCGGTGGACGCTCAAGGCTTGACCAAATGTAATCTAGCCATAGTCACACACTCTCTCTAGGAGGAGAGTTCACCATCTTAAATCTCGATTAAAGGTTATAAATCTTGACACCCAAGTTCCAAAGGAGTACTACCTCTCAATGTGCACTGACCTCTTTTTCAAAGGGGACTTAAAGGTTCAGTCAGAAAGTTTCTGAGGTCGGAGCATCACCCTGCTCTCGCAGCATTAACCTGATCAGTAAGCCTCCACTCTCGTGGCATATGCTCACNTGCACTGACCTCTTTTTCAAAGGGGACTTAAAGGTTCAGTCAGAAAGTTTCTGAGGTCGGAGCATCACCCTGCTCTCGCAGCATTAACCTGATCAGTAAGCCTCCACTCTCGTGGCATATGCTCACGGGGCCGACCAAGATAATTGTTCCCCAAGTTACCTATCAAGTCTCTCTCGAGATCAAGACAACTCAGTTCCCCTCTCTATCTAAATCTACAAGTCAAATTCAAGATAGTTGTTACTCGCTCCGAGTCAAGCTCCAGAGGTAGGGGCAAACTCTTACCTATCCCCTAACTTATAAGGCATAACCTGGACTAAAGTTCCCCCAAACTTCATCACTAACCTCTCGGCTCATTGTGTGAAGGTGACAACACTATAAGGTCCTTACGGACAATGCGCACTTGGGAAGAACCAAACGAATAACAAAGAAACATAAAACACAATCCATCAACACAATTCAGCATACGAGATTAAGTGGACGATAGAAAAGATGAAGTTTAAAACATTTCAGATCAAACAGGTGGAAACAAAGTATCACCCAGGGTCCCGGTGATAGGAATCTAGCCAGACATCCTGAGTTTAGAAGTTACATAAACAATATAATGTCTAGCCAACATAGTTTGCCGGAAAATAAAGTTAAGTGCAAAAAATAACAAAGCTTCGGTCGCCTTCCTCCCCTTGGTCACGTCGTCCTCTTCCCTGTTTATGTCCTTCGTGTCATCTTCAGACCTTCCCTTGCACTTCCCCAAAATCCGGAGGTGAGAAGAACTCCCAAAATTCAAAATCCCCAAAATCTCGCTAAGTGAGGGGTCAACTCCGCAAAATCCGGGTGTCAATTGTGAAAGTTATCCCGGTTCCTCGGCTGCAACCACAAAAACGGAAAGAAATTCAAAATTTCGAATGTTCAAATAGCTAAAATCATGGAATCCGGTTAAAACCTCCTTAAATTAGTTCAGAATTCCAAAATCCAATAATGATGATGCTGAATATTAATAATGCGAAAAATGAAAATAAATCAGCAGAAATTATTTACAAAAATTGAGATTGGGTTAAGCTTTTCGAAGGTTGGGTCAAGCTATTTAGGTATATCCTTTCCTGTCATCAAGTACTCTGTTGTGTTACTTTGAAATTTATTACTTTTATATGACATCTTTATTGTCTTGTGCATGAATGAGTATATATGTTTGATATGATGATGTCATGTTGTATATAAGGATTTCTCTAAAAAAATAATATAGTATTCTATGTTGTTGTTTTAATTAGCGACAGTTTAGCGGCAACATATTGACATTGTTTTTCACATGTTATGATACTTAGCATCAGATCAGCGACAACTCACGCAAAAATTAGCGGCAGCTTTAAGACAACGTAGCGACAAATTAGCGACGGACTTTTAGCGAGATGGCGACGCTATAACGACACTTCAGCGATGATTTAGAGATGAGATCTCATTTTTTAATTTTTTTTAAGATAATGACGGTTTAACGATAGATTGGCGATGGTTTAGAGACAACTTAGCGATAGTTTCTTTTATCGCTAATAACGACCTAATTTTTGGCATCGTCCGTCTATCGCTAAGTCGTCGCTAATTTTTATAACGATAATTTTGCGATAGATATATTTGTCGCTAATGTTGCATATTCTTGTAGTGATATTTTATCCTATTATGATTGTTAGCACTATCCATCTAAGTATACTTATAACTGAGACTATCTCTACATCCTCACTCCGAGTTGAATTCATCTTCTATTCTTGGTTTCTAATATGTGCTTTTGAATTTTTCGTATTAATTTTAGAAAACTCGTGAAAATTAGTTTATTATTTTGTTGATTTGATTTTCTGAATTCTTAATTTCTTTAGTTTAATTACTTAACTTGATAATAGTAATTAGCACTTGATATTAATTATAGAAAACTCATGAAAATTAGTTTATGGTTTCAGTTGTTGATTTCATTTTCTGAATTCTTAATATTTTCAGTTTATTACTTCACTTGATAGTAGTAATTAGCACTTTAATCACTTGTGCTTACTTGTGAGTTTGATACCTATAGCACTATAATAAAAGTCGTGCATTGGCGATTATATTATGTATCTAAAAAATTTAAAATTTTGTATATTGTTGTTCACATTTTATGCACATTTACTATCGTCCGATACCGTTAAAGGGGCCCCAACGCTTCTAATGTGTTTCCTGCTACAAGAGAGAGAGAGGGGATATTAGAAGATAATATCTCCGACTGAAAGCCAAACCGACAAGGCAAGGCTGGCTGGAAGGCAAGAAGCAAAGAGAGCTCCATCCGGCTAGACCGGTGGTGGACATGAGCTGAGCGAGCCCTCGTACCATGAGTTGGATATGGGTAGGATAGGTCAGTAGGGGAATGGGAGATATTATACTTCACTATCCTACCCTACCCGTTATGTTATAAAAGAATATTCCATTGAAGCTATGGAGCCCCTATTCATGGAAGGTTATACTTGTCTTGGGCATAACGCATCTCGCCTTGCCACTCTATCTATAGCAGTCGCTTGCCCGTCCCATCCAAGGAATATGGCGGCTTATTCAATCTCGCATTCTCTTCCCGCGCCTTGCCTGGTTCTAACATATCTCATCTCTATTGCCAAAGAGTATAAGAAGGTGGACGGAAAGCCTGATTGCTCAAGTCAGTGTGGATTCAATATCCGCCTGGCACATCGCTTCTCTTTTTCTTTTAATGGATGTTGTTCCCGGTGCGCCACATGGGAGGCTGCGACTGTTGGAGGGCTTTCTTTTTTTAGATAAAAGGGGGTCCTGACCCATAGTCTGATAAATTTGATATAAAAATTATGAAAGGAAGAACAAAAAAGGAACACATGATTTTTAAGTAAGGAAGAAATAAAGGAAACAATGGATGTAAATCAAAAGTTATTAAAAATGATAAAATAAAATAAAAAAGAAAGAGGAGAGAGAAACTAAGGTGAGTTTATAAAGTAAACAAAAATTATAATAATAATATTTTTATAAAGCAAAATTAATAGCTTAAATTGGTACGCTTGTTAACTGAATTTTTTATATAGTATTACAATTCTTTTACAAAGTTTTACTCATATTTAGTCTTTAAAAGATTGTATTAAAATAATATTATTTTTATAAAATTTAGTTCAACCAAACCAATTAATACGAAGTTAAGAACCTTAAGTTACGTATACAAAAACGTCGCATTCACCGAAAAAAAATTGTGTAACATGTCAACAGAAAATGAAAAAAAAAGTTAATGCTCCCTACAGTACAGTTTAAGTAGTAGTTAATTAGACATCAAGATCTGCTCGTTCACCGAACATGTATCTTCACAGCATTCTACCAAATGTTAATTGTTTCAACAACATTATTTATTTTAATTATTCCTTTCAATTCGCATGCTTTTCAAGTTGAAGGCATCAACTGAAACTAAAACATTCCACACTGAGGAAAGGCTTCTTCTCCATGCATCGTTGCCATGCCAAAGCAAATTAAGCTTACGCCAAAGGCACCAATGCATCATGCATCGTTATCAACTCAATAACTCATCAGTTTGTTGGCACCAATCCATTACCTTAAGTCTATTTAAAGCCTCCCATAAGACGATATTACAACTCGAAGTCGCAGCAAGGCACCTTCCAGTCGTCCTTGAGCTCAACCAAATTGCACTCTTCAAAAATATTTGAGCTATGGCTTCCGGGAACCAAACAGCTGCTGCGATTTCCTCCAGGGACAAGCCGACCGGAACGGCGACCATACTCGGCATCGGCACCGCCAACCCTGAGAACATCGTGAAGCACAGCACCTTCCCGGAGTTCTACTTCGACCACCTCCTCAAGATCGATAGCATGGCAGACCTCAAAGAGAAGTTTAGACGCATATGTAAGCTGTTATTTCCATATACTGTTACCTTAATTTTGTTCGACTATATAAGTAATATTTATACTTACGTACAGGTGAAAAGAGTAAGATTGAGAAGCGACACATCGCCTTGCTGCCGGAGGACATCAAATCCATGCCGAGCGTGAAAGCCTTCGCCGCCCCGTCGCAGAACGCCCGGCAAGAGCTGCTGGAATCACGGCTGTCCCTCTTGGCATTGGAGGCCTGCAAGAAAGCCATCAAGGACTGGGGCCGCCCCGTCACTGAGATCACCCACGTCATCTTCGTCAACAATGGCGGGACCGTGCTCCCCGGCCCCGACTACGAGCTGGTCAACCTCCTTGGCCTCCCCATCTCAACCAACCGCTTCATGCTCTACCAGCAGGGCTGCGTCGGCGGCGGCACTGCCCTGCGCCTCGCCAAGGACATTGCCGAGAACAACCGCGGCGCCCGCGTCCTCGCGGTCTCCTGCGAGATGACCTCCATCGCGGGGTTCCGCGGCCCGAGCGAGTCCCGCTTCGAGAACCTCCTCAGCCAGGCGCTGTTCGGCGATGGCTCCGGCGCGGCCATCGTAGGGGCCGACTTGCTTCCGGACGAACGGCCCATCTTCGAGATCGTCTCGGCGACTCAGAGCTTTATACCCTCGTCGCAAGACGCGATCGTGCTGAGAATAACCGATGCCGGGTTCCTGTCCGCATTGAAGCCCACCGTGGCGCCGCTGGTCGCGGGAGGCATTCTGAAGCTGGCGACGCAGGCGTTGGAGCCGATGGGCATCGAGGACCGTGAGTCCGTGTTCTGGGTGGTGCACCCAGGCGGCGCCGCCATTTTGGAAAAGGTGCAGAAGAAGCTGGGGTTGAAGGACGAGAAGTTCGAGTCGACGAGGGAGGTGCTGCGGGAGTGCGGTAACATGTCCAGCGCGAGCATCTTCTTCGTGATGGACACTATGAGGAGGAGGTCGGCGGATCGCGGCCAAAGCACGCCCGGCGAAGGCCTCGAATGGGGTGTACTCTTCGCCTTCGGTCCTGGACTCACCGTGGAGACAGCGGTGCTTCGATGCCCTGCTGCGAGGGCGTAATTGATCAAGGGCTTGCATGCGAATATATATTTACATGCCAATATATGTTATTAAATCGAATATAACAGGACACATGCATGCATGCCTATCAGAGGTGGATCTACGTTCCAATGAAATAAATAGGCCACCACAAGTACACTGGTCCCTTTTGTTCAAGTTTACTCTTTTTTTCTTCCATGAGATTAAGTTTACTCTTTTGCCATCTCTCCCTTAAAAGAAAGAAGGAGCATATAACGTATTGAATACACACTTCTTTATATACACTCCCCATGTTCTTATCATAGATATCATCATGTTCTTCTCATTCCACATGAAATCCCTTATATGCACCATCACACATATATAATTTATATAATATAATAATGAAAATATAAATAAATTGAGCACCTAAACCTTTACTAGTAAATTTCACTAAGAATAACATAAATATAAGTTCTATTAGTTATCGAAATTACTTGAGTGAGGAATCAATAACACCTATTTATAGTATTACTTCCCTCAAAGAAAATTATTATATAATTAATAAAATTACTTGAAATACTAAGTATGAAAATCATTTATAAAATAATTTATGCGTCATACATAATGTAATACTAATATATTATTAATATGTGACACATATTTGATCAAATTCAAATATTCTCCCAATTGACCTACTAATTTTTTACTCAGGAATATTCATAAATATATTAGCATATCAAAATAAAATTAAATCACATGAATCATGATAGTATGTATGACTTTTATATACAAAAGTGCCTTGACGAGCAATGTGCGAGTGATATATATGAAACAACTCCAATTCCAAAATTTCAAGGTTTGAACATCTTGGAGCTGGAGGCAACTAAAATAGTCCGACAAAAAATCAACAAGTTTTAAAAATATCTCTTAAACACATACTTCAACCGCAAGTATACAACCTCCGTAGTAGTATTTTAGGATCGAATTCAGAAGAAATTTTTTTTTCACAATCCAAATATTCTATTTTACCACAAATTGAAATCAAAAGGGGAAAAATCTTGTGCAGAAATTTAAATAAAATGGAACTTGAATCTGAAAAGAAAATAAAATAAAATATTTTTTATGTTTTTAAGATTAAGGGAGCAAGAGAAGAACAAATGCGAAGGAAGAAGAATCAACCAAATATAAAAAATCACCGGGACATGTGACTCATTTTCGAACTCTATTTGCTAACGAAACATAAAGCACAAACAATGGTGACATGAGATATTAAGATGACAAGCTCAACTACTCTCGTAGTCAAGGCATGCAACTCAAACACTTAGAAGCTTTTCACATACAATCCCTCGACGGAACGGACTGCTTCTCTCCAATCAACTCTAGGTTTTGGTTGGAACCTCTCAGCCACGCACAGATCCCTCAAATAAGAGGGTTCTACTTCTTGATCTCAACCCTGTAAGGATGGAATGCAAATCACACCTCTTAAAGCTCTACTCCCCTCGAATCCTTGTAGGGTCCGACCCTAGCAATATATCCTTCCCTCTCGGGACAGAGTTGCAACAAAGATGCATAGAACAATCCAACTACAAGATAATATGAATATAAACTACACATATTTTCTTCTCAGTGGAAGGATATCTCCTCTCGGCTCTTACCCTCCACTGAGATAAGAATAATAAGCATCTCACAATCTTAAAAACGACATATGTAAACAACACATTATACAAGAGAAGATTAAAAAGTCAAAAAAAAATATTAAATCATAAACGAGTAGTTCGAAACGGCAAGTTAGAGCTCATAAATTCTCTCATGTCCAGGCTTAAAGGTTTAGCCTATCACAGTCATTACAAACATCATGCAAAATCTAAATGGAAATCCATCACCATAAACTAGCAAAAGTTGCAATTACATAGTGATACTTTCCACAAATCTCCTATTCTTCCTCGCTGAAATATGGCATTAATGACGGCTCCTCTTCCTCTCGAATTCGGAACTCCCTAAAAGTGGTCTACATGTCTTAGATGCTATGGTGGTCCTTCCCTGCCCTTTTGACACGTCTCTGTTATTTCTTGCAAGAAATGTCCAAGCATATGACAGAGGAATCTTCTAATGACAGGTTATTATGTCTTGTTTTTTTGTGTATTTTTTCGGTAACAACATCAAGGTGTGATTCTGCACAGCATGCCCCTAGGTCTGATATTCATGCAAAAGAGTAAGTTAACCTCAGCTAGGTCTTTGCAGGAAAATCAAATGTGGTCGCACATAATCTCTTTTAAAAGAGTTCAGGGTATGTAAAAATGCATTTATAGACAAAAAATTTTGAAAAGATACAAAAGTCATGAAAATGTATGATGATGTGCGAAATAAAAGTTCTAATTTCATGATAAAATGTGACTTTGCATATAGAATTTAGGGCTAAATTTTTTATCATCATAATTTTTCCAAACATAAGATTTTGCTTATCCTCAAGAAAAGAATTAGAAATTTTAAGGCTAAAGAAATATAATTCGAAACAACCACAAAATGAATACATATCAGCCAACACAACCTCCTTTAGTTATCTGGATCCTCGGTCATTATTGCATTTTCTTAACCAATTATTAGTCCCTTCCTAGAAACCACTGAAACTCGAGCTTAAGTGCACATTTGAAGATGCAAAGCTGGATGATGTCTTCCCACAGCCGTCCCTTTGGACCTCTATCCTTGAAGAAAGAATTAGGACTGAGGATTGTTTGTTCACAAGCATCAATGAGTTACTAATCCTTCTTCTCTTTTTTCTTGAATAGGGTTACTAACTCTTTTTCTCTTTTTTTTTTTTCTTTTGAACATGGTTACTAACCCTTTTTCTCTTTTTTTGAATAGGGTTACTAACCCTTTTTCTTTATGGAAGAATATACATGAGAACTGCTTGAGAATAAACCAATCAGAGATGCAGGGATAGACTAAAGGGTGGTTTGATCAAGGTATCATCACAACTATTATGAGTTTTGGTTCCACTTGGGGGCAACAATGTTTCTTGGTTCTATTATTTTTAGGAATGATCAAAGACTCTAATAACTTAAGATGGATGTACGATGCCTTCTAATTCTAGGTTAAGTCATCAAAAGTATTTATGCCAAAATCATGATTTGATCATATAGAAGTAAAGGCATATAAAGGTATTTACATGCTGCCCATGAGGTATTTTCAAGGACACTGAACTAATTAAATATAGACAAAAAAAAAATAGTATGCATGGCAATGATCAGGGGCGGAGCCATGTGCTTGCTGGTGCCTGCACGTGCAGGCACCGACTCCCCCTAAGTATATTTTGTAGCATTATGTTATCATAATCATATTGCTGCTCAGTTGGTTGGAGATCCCCCTGCTCAAACTACAAAACGAGGGTTCGGATCCCCCCATTGCTAGCTTTGATTTAATATTTTTTCTCTCTCTAGACCAAAAGCTCATTCTAAAAGTTAATTAATATTTACTCTAATTATTACTTCTTTAAGATAATATTTAGTATAATTATTAATTTCATACCTCTCTCTAATCATCAAACTCTAAAAATTATTTTTATATTATTAATTCATATTTAAAAATCTTGACCTTTTAAGTACATTTGTAGTTTTTTTATATATTTTTATGGTTTTAACTCGTATATTCTTTTTTTTTCATTGTCATAATTATATTAGTTCTTTTGCTCTTATTATTAATAATTAATAGTTTAATAGTTTATTTTTATATTATTAATTCATATTTAAAAATCTTGACCTTTTAAGTACATTTGTAGTTTTTTTATATATTTTTATGGTTTTAACTCGTATATTCTTTTTTTTTCATTGTCATAATTATATTAGTTCTTTTGCTCTTATTATTAATAATTAATAGTTTAATAGTGATTACTTGTGTTCTTTTTTGTCTTTAATCAAAATGTCCCAAAAATTCTTTTGCTCTTATTATTAATAATTAATAGTTTAATAGTAATTACTTGTGTTCTTTCTTGTCTTTAATCAAAATACCCCAAACATTCTTTTTCTCTTATTATTAATAATTAATAATTTAAGAGGAAAGAAATTCAATTATTTTTGTTGATTTTTTTGATTCCTTTGATCAATGGCCCTTCAAATTTCTTTGCTCTTTATGTACATTTATGATTTTTTTATCTATTATTTTTTGACTTATTAAAATATAATGATGATTAGAACTTCAATTTTTTTTTTACTTTCCTATTTCTTTAGTATTTATATTGTATAGAAAAATGACTTCAAAATTTAAAATAGATAATTATATTAAAATCCAATATCTCATTTTTAGTTTAGTCAGTGAACTCACTGACAATAATTTCTGGCTCCGCGATTGGCAATGATGAATTGGAATTTTAAAAATGTTGATCATACAATTGGCTCCCCCAAACTTAAATTCAACACTATCCTCGATGTTGAATTAAATGAGGGAGATTTGCTGCTTCAAGGGTTGATATGGGGCGAGTTAGGGCCAACCTTGTATGTTGTGTCATTGACAAAAAATATTGCTGATTCAACTGAGGGTCATCTTCAGTTGAGGGCAATTGAAGGTGGGATGCTTTGATTACTGCAAGCATAAGGCAAAAGAAAAAGAAAACAAAAGTTATTAGATTGGGTTACCTCCCAATAAGTGCTATTATTTATAGTCTTAGACTAGACTCGGTGTCTCCTCATTCATTTCTATCCATTAGGTGGCAGCAACACCATAATCTTTGAGTTGGGTGGGGATGAAAAACTGGGATAACTGACTGAACACCTAGCTTGGCAGCAACTATTTTTAGGAGGGTTTGTTGTCGTGCCATTTGAGCTCTTAGAAGTTTGTTGTCCCTCCTGAGTGTATAGAGGAGAGACTCTATCTCTATCTAGGGGATACTAGTGGCTGCTTTAGAAGAAACATTTTCTACTTCTTGAGGTGCTCATTGGTTGGGGGGATTGGTTCAGGAGGAAAACCAGTGTTGTCATCTTCATACACCGACGATTGACTGCTGCAAATTAGTGATTCTTTGTGGTTGCCCAGTTCAAGGTCCTCATATTGTTCTTCTTCTACATACTCAAGTTTATAGCTCAGACTTCCCATCTGAATGACTGTTGACACTTCACGAAACACATCGTCTAAGATTTCAATAGCTTCAAATACATTGTCATGAGAAAGTACCTTCATTACTTGTGCCAAATTAAACTCAATCTTGTCTTCTCCTAGCTGAAAAGATAATTTTTCATTTCTTACATCGATGACTGCCCCAACTATTGCCAAAAATGGTCTGCCCAATATTAGTGGTGTATTTAGGTCTTCATCCATGTCAAGCACCACAAAAGTTGTTGGGATATAGAACTTTCCCACTCTAATATGTATGTATTCAAGTATGCCTAGGGGTACTTTACTGATATGTCAGCTAGTTGTAGGGTCATGTTAGTCGACTTCAAGTACCAACATTCAACCGCTTGCACAAAGACAAGGGTATTAGACTGACACTTGCCCCCAGGTCACTCAGAGCTTTGCTCACATGTAGATTTCCTACCTCGCGGGGTATTGAAAAGCTTCCAGGATCTTTAAGCTTAGGTGGAAACTTGTTCTGGATGATTGCACTAACATTTTTAATCAATGCCACAATTTCATGCACATCAATTCTCCTCTTCTTCGACAAGAATTCTTAAAAAAATTGGAATATGTGGGCAATTGTTGGAATGCTTCAATGAAAGGTATATTTATGTGTAGTTTCTTTAATACCTCCATGAACCTTGCAAATTTCCGATCACTTTGGGCCTTAATAAATCTCTGAGGGAATGGCAATATGGCGGATCTACAAGTAGATTTTCTTTGGGTTTTTCCTTTATTGGGTTAGGTGAGGTAGTAGTTTGTCCAATTGGTAGGAGAGGCATTGTAGATCCATCATTGGGTAGGGATGTTTTCTCCACTTCCTTCTTGTCATCTATAGGCTTCCTTAGGTCCTATAATTGCTTCCCACTCCTGAGGATAACAACTTGACATTATTCTTTAGGGTTGGTCTCAGGTTGTTCAGGAAACATTCCAGGTGGTCTTGAAACTATGTTGGGCTATTGAGATATTTGGTTCTCCAAAATTTTATTATGAGCAATCAACCCTTCTACCTTTAGAGATAATTGTATCACAACCTCATTTTGTTGCTCCTGATTTTTCATTGATTATTCCATCATAATCTCCAAATTGGACTTTTTTGGAGCTGGGAGGCAATGCTAAGTATCTTGTGGATTCAATTGAGCTAGTGCCAGCTGCAGATTTGTCTTGAAAGTCTGAGTCTGACCTTGGGGTTGTTGAAAATGATGATTCTTGT
The DNA here is from genome assembly GCA_001647135.1 of Pontederia paniculata. Classification (NCBI taxonomy): domain Eukaryota; kingdom Viridiplantae; phylum Streptophyta; class Magnoliopsida; order Commelinales; family Pontederiaceae; genus Pontederia; species Pontederia paniculata. The sequence goes on along the minus strand of LTAE01008231.1, from coordinate 8,706 downwards.
ATGATAAGTTGGGATGTGATTTAATCCAAAGGGAAGCTTATTGGTATTGCTTATTATAAGATTGTAGATCTTTGTTCTCCATTTGCTGATTTTGACCATAGGGAATTAGAGCATTCATCTATTCTTCAGGGACCTCTTGTACATTATACCCTGGAGCATTTCAGCTATTTGTCATATGGTCTAGTGATCCACATCTGTCACACAGTGGGGGTAAGTGCACTACTCCCAGTGGCAGCTTCAACAGCAAATACTCTCAAATTTGGTGTGTTGTTATCTTAATTTAGATTATTCTTCTTGATAGCTCTTTGATCAATTCCTTCTAATATGATCCCAATTCTCAACTGCTGGAATGATGCTTACATGTGGCTTTTGTCTCTTGGCAATGTCTTCCAGCGAATTATGATGATTCATGGTGACTTCCTCAATGACTCTGTATTCATCGTCTGTATTTTTCGCTGTGAACATGTCCCCAGCTGTTGAGTCAAGAGAACTCTTGCTTGCAGGTGTTAATCCACTATAAAATGTCTGAACCATCATTCATTTCTGAAATCCATGATGTGGGTGGATCCTCAACATGTCTTTAAATCTTTCCCATGCCCCATAAATAGTTTCATTCTCCCATTGTAGAAAAGATGTAATCTGATTTCTCATTCTCACTTTCTTTCAAGGGAAAATTCTTGATAGAAAGACATCTACTAATTCATCTCATGTCTTGATTGTTTTAGGCTCAATTGATCTCAACCAAGTCTTGGCTCGATCTCTAAGAGAAAAATGGAAATAACTTGAGTCTAATCACATAACTTGATACATCATTGCATTTGAATGTATCACATATCTTCAGGAATGTGATAAAGTGCCGATTTGGATCCTCGGTGGGCAATCATCCCAAACTAGTTATGTCCAAGAATTATGATAAGTGTGGGGTTCAACTAAAAGTTATTAGCATTAACTGTTGGTCTGGCTACCCCCGAGTTTAATCTGACTTCTCTTGGGTACAAAATTCTTGAAGGGGTCTAGTTGCATCAAAGTTAGCCATTTCAATCTGCTGCTGAGCAATCTGAGCCCATCGTCTAAGTTCTCTTTGTGTTCTCCTTATCTTAAAATTTTTTCCACCTCGGGATCAAAGTCTCCCAATTCGTCGTCTGCACTATTGGAACTTGGCATACACAATTAGATGTAAGTGCAATATCTATCAATAATATGGAAGACTAAAACTATGCAAAAAATTAGAATAAATTAATTAAAAAAAGGAAAACAATCAAAATGAAAGAAGAAAAGTGGATTGTAAATAATGATATTCGAATATAAATAATGGAAATGGATGATTCAGCTCAGTATCAAACAAAGAATCAAATGTGAAAATTCAGAAACTTTCCCGACAATGGCGTCAAAAACTTGATGAGCAATGTGCGAGTGATATATATGAAACATCCCCGGTTCCAAGCTTTCAAGATTTGAATATCCTGGAGCTGGGGGCAACCAAAATGGTCCAACAAAAACTCAAAAAGCTTTAAAAATATCTCTAAGAACACACTTCAAATGCAAGTATACAACCTCCACAGTAGTATTTTAGGGTCGAATCCACAGGAAAACAGAATTTCACAATCTAAATACTTTATTCTACGAGAAGTTGAAATCAAAAGGGAAAAAAATCTTGTGTAGAAATTTACATGAAATGGAACTTGAATCTGAAAAGAAAATGAAACAAAATATTTTTGATGTTTTTAAGATTTAAAGGGAGCATGAGCAGAACAAATGCAAAGGAAGAAGAATCACCCAAATATGAGAAATCATCGGGACATGAGAGTCATTTTCGAACTCTATTTGCTAACGAAACATAAAGCACAAACAATGGTGACATGAGATATTAAGATGACAAGCCCATCTATCCTCATAGTCAAGCATGCAACTCAAACCCCTAGAAGCTTTTCACATGCAATCCCTCGACGCAATGGATAGCTTCTCTCCAATCAACTCTAGGTTTCCGTTGGAACCTCTCGACCACGCACGGATACATTTGATAAGGGGGTTCTACCTCTCGGTCTCAATCCCATAAGGATGGAATGCAAATCACACCTCTTAAAGCTCTACTCCCTCTCAGATCCTTGTAGGGCCCTTGCAACATATCCTTCCCTCTTGGGACAAGGTTGCTGAATATGAACTACACACTATTTCTTCTCAATGAAAGGTTATCTCCCCTCGGCTCTTACCCTCCACCGAGATAATAATAACAAGCAACTCACAATATCAAAAACAACATATGTAAATAGCACATTATACAAGAGAAGATTTAAAAGTCAAATAGAAACATTAAATCATAAACGAGTAGTTCGAAATGGCAAGTTAGAGCTCTCAAATGCTCTCGTGTCCAGTCTTAAATGTTTAGCCTATGATAGTCATTACAAACATCATGCAAAAATCTAATAATGGAAATCCATCACGAGAAACTAGCAAAAGTTAATGTTACAAAGACTAGTGATACTTCCCACAAATCTTTTGTTCTTCCTAGCTGAAATCTGGCATTAATCAACCCAAAACCTAGACTTCATATCTCTCCTTCAGCTCTCGTTCTTCTTCTTCTTCTTCTTCTTCTTCTTCTTCTTCTCCTCCTCCTCCTCCTCCATGATGCAAAAGAGTAAGTTAACATTAGTTAGGTCCCTGCAGGACAATCAAATAAAGTCACTCATAATCCCTCTTAAAAGAGTTCAAGGTATACAAAAATGCATTTATAGACAGGAAATTTCGAAAAGATGCAAAAGCCATGAAAATATATGATGATGTGTGAAATAAAGGTTCTAATTTCATAGTGAAAATGTAACTTAGCATATAGAATTTAGGTCTAAATTTGCTATCATCCCTTTTCTGTATCACCATGTAATTGATTTTTTTCACAAGCGATATTTCTTTTTAGAATAAATCTAAATATTTATTCTACATCCAATAAAAGAAGTTTATCATTATAATCAAATTTAACCATGCTAAACAATAGAGAAATAGACAATAATAAAAGTGTCACTAAATATATTTGTCAAAAAATACATTAAGTCATGAGTGACATAATCGAACACATCATATGACTTATGATTCTTTAATAATTTATAATATGTCTTCCATTAGAGAATCCATAAGAAATGTTTAGTACAATTATGTGTGTGTATATATAGTTGTTAATTTCAATGTGCTCCTTAATGACTAAGCACTTAATGTTGACAACACACTATTTTGATATGCTTAACCAACAATGTACATATTATCACAAAAGATACTTCCGTCATGTGCTTCATTAAAAGCATTGACAACTTTTTTTTACTTTGTTGAGACATATGACATCATTTTCTATAAACAAAATGCCATCCATAGATAAGCGACATTATAACAAATTTGATTTTACTCTTCACAATTTATACACAATGATCTAGAAATAGAAAGATCGTACCCACGTAGGGAAAAAGAGAAAGAGTTCAAGTATTAAGTTTATCATGAACATGTTATTATCTAAACATTATACGAGTGGTGAGAGGACAATAAATGCATAAACAATAATTCAAATAGAATGTAAACAACGATTACTAAAATATAAATGAATCATTTATCAAATTCAAGAGTTTACAAAAGGACATTTTAAGATTTAAATACACTTGGAGGTATTTGATAACAAAAAGACAAGAGTACTATGCAATATATTTTTGTTCTTATCAATTATCATATGTTCATTTCTCAATGAGATCCAATTCTAGTTAGATACAATGAACAAACATTTTAATGATATGTTATATTGTCCTATTTACATTAATATCAAAAGCAACAATTAAACAATATAAGTTATGCTTATTTCTAAGACGTACATTTATATCTCACTCTACAAGGAAGCTAGTTAAATGATAAAACTTTTATCATTTGTTAACCTAGATTATCTAAATGGGCAGCTAATGACATTTAGATCTAGCAATCATGATTTGTTAAGCAAAAGAATCACACTTCATAGAAATCTCAAAATCATACCAACAAAAAATCCTTACATGACACCCTAGAACATCGATGATTTAGCCGTTGTTGAATGAAAAAACACAAGTATCATAAATAAAACATGAAATGCCATTAGCCGTATAAATTAAAATACAATTCAAAAATTTCAAATGAGTCAAAATGAAAATAGTTCCACACTTGTTCCTTCAATCCAAAATAAGTTGTTATCCAAAAGATTTTCAACATGAAAAAAATAAAATGTAACCTTATAGAAAATTCCCATTACAAGTCATTCATTTGCATAGTAAAAAGAGTAAATACCCCATAACGATCAACCTAAAAACTTTAAAAAATCAATAAGTGATGTGAGAAATTCAATCATAGAAAAATTTAGCAAGTGTACTAGTCGATCAAATAATAAAGAGATGAGTAGAGTGTCGAACCCACGAGGACTGATGATTTTAAATTCCTAAAACTTATCTAGAAAATTAAGAAAAAGACAAATTTTCAGTTGTTCTCGTATTAAAAAAAAGAGGAAAAAGAAAGAGAAATGATAAAAGAAGAATTGTCTCAAGATTAATCAAATCAATAAATTTGCTGGATTTAGACTTTATCTTCCCATCATTATCTTTTGGAATAAATAGTTAAACTGATTATGCAATTCTTGTGATGGACAAGTTGTGTTAAAATTATAGGACTTCGAACCAGATAACCTAACTATCTTAATCTAATATTAACCTAGGAGAGTTCGAACAAAATTAATCCCCAGTTATATTAAATTAAGATGTAGTGAGCAACAAATCCTATATTATCAAAATCTCAAATCAAATGATTCGACAACCCACAATTCACAAAATCTGAACCACATAAATGTGAAAGACTTGCATCAACGAATTGAAAACTACGAGAAAATAGAAAGGAAACGACCTACGTCGCATTCGAAAATGGACCGTGTAAAGAAGGAAACATGTGGGTCGATAGTAAAGACAAAAAATGATTTGCGTTTGATCAAGGCACGACTCGAGTTTTGAGACAACTATGCTTACGGAACATCAGATAGGCCCATTTTTTAGGTAAACGTCCCACATTATGGAATCCAAAAGAAATATTTAATTCAAATATTCAAAAAATTTGAAAATAAATTCAATTGCAGAGAAGTTTCATTAACGGTATCTCTCGACCACAGCTAATGAAAGGACTTTATTAAACTAAAAATACATAAATTAACGATGCAAGTTCATAGACTATAGAGAATAAAAAAACTAACGGGGTTCAAATAAATCTTTCCTTTAAACACAAAATTAATCCTAGCGTAGAAAATAAAATAAAAGACTAACAAAATCTTTCACAGAGCTTCGTTGTTTCTTGATCTTCAGGATGAATCACAAACTTTCTCCTCTAGAGATGGCCTGATAGCACTTCAGAAATCTGCATAAATATATGAGGAGATTTTCTAGTGGGTTTTTGGGGCTGCAAATAAGACTTTATTTATTGGACAAAATTTGGTATTCTACCTTACATCGGACAATCGAAAATAGTCCTGGATCAACACAACATTGTATTAGCCTTAGATTGGACAAACTGACTTGTATGTGAGATGACATGGCTTACGTCGATCTACGACACGATACACATTGTTCTTTGATGAATTTGAGTTGATCACCGCTTTGAACATGGCTCATTTTGGCTTCAGATGATGGAACATGGCAACATTAGGTTAGTCGATCAGATCCTTTTTTAATTTGACACGATTTGGAACATGACTAAGTTGAAAATGGAAGAAACACGAATCATTTTGGATATATGCATGATCCCTTTAATGTGTTGTGAGACATGTCTTCAAATGTTCTGCCCAACACGGTCACTTTCTCATAAAGACACATCTCGTCTTGCATGGTCCTCTTCAAATTTTGATTCTAGTCTGATTTTTCATCTATTTTTCATCATAAATTTTACTATTTTCTCTTGAAAATTCACCAAAAGACACACAAGTAGTTTCTGACTCATAAATGAAAAATAAATAAAACTATAAGAAATGATACATGAAGTTATGCAAAACTATAGAAAAATGACCTAAATAAGATGCGTGCAACATGTATATTTTTGCTCACATCAATACAATCAACTTCAAAGGTGATACGATCAAATAGACCCATAACGAGTTTGGTGGGTTGTTGATACTATCGTATCAGCCATACCAAAATCTTCTTAAAAAATGTGATCCAAGTCCATCATTTGATACAGTGATATTGATGAATAAAGTCTAGCTATATTGAAACCCGTAATTTCATATTTGTCTCCTCTTTCTTCAAGTCCTATCAAACAAAATACAAATGTTTAATTTATAGATATCGAAAGAATAGTCAAAATAAACATATGAATTAAATGATATTACTTACACTCTAGAACAAAATGACATAAATATGACTCTTAAACATGTTTATCAGTTGGTGGCTGGGTGGGGATATGTGTACTGTAAATTCATATATACCAATATTGTTAAGATGATCTTATTGATGCAAACTTAGCTACTAGATGATCTCCTAAAAGTCATTTCTCATTTGTTGAGTATAATCCTTGCCAACTAATCTCGCTTTTATGCTTATCAATACTACTACTATCTGAGCAGTTTTTTTTCTTAAATATCTATTTGCACTCGATGAATTGCCTACATTTTGCAAGTGACATATAGTTCTCACACACTATTTCAATTAATTGAGTCAAACTTGTCTCTCATAGCATGCAATCATTGATGATTTTGAGTCATCTTAAGCCATCACTTCATCACATGAAATAGGATATACGTGATATATCGACATGACAATATAATACTAAATCTCGCACCCATATAGATAATAACTATCTAAGTATGCAGGTTTAGTCTAAGGTCTCTTGTTATTGATTATACTCGTGGATCATATGATCTTATCTAGTCCACTTTGTCCAAAGGTTCATTATCATGTATAAGTTACTTTCCACCAGTGGATGGATATTTAAAATGTCTTCTTCGAAGTTTACTTCATTATCATTAAGGATAATCATAGATTTAATTATTCTTTTTCAATGTTCTCTTGCTTTAAGGTGACTTCCATCTCAACTCTCTCAAGTAGACATTTTTTATAATGGAAAAAAATATACTTTTGAATTTATCATTGTATCTTACAAATATACATGTCATCCTTCTAAAGTTAAGCTCATCACATGTGATCTACTTCTCAGAGATGGTTTGACTCATACTTCTTATCATTTTATAACTCATATAGCATCGATTCTATGTACTCGATGAGAATTCTATTTTGAATATAGTTCTTAATCAATATTGTTTCTCCCCGAAAACCTTTTAGGGGTCTTGAGTGTGACAATTTACATCAATTGTATCTAACAACATTCTATTATTATTATGTCATGTTTTTTTGTTGTGGCATATAAGACATTGTAGTATGTCTACATATGACTTCTTGAATTTAACACGTTTTACATTCCTGGGTTCCACTTATTCATTTGTTTTTAATATTTTAATTAGTTTTCTTGATTTCGTCTCCATCTTATTTTAATTGCTCTCTTGGTCCTTCTCTTGAACGAGGAGCATAAAACTACTTCTTTATTTAGTGTCTTCGCCATAGGTGCATAACAACCCTCACAAATATTGTCGTTTCTACAAGAGACCAAATTTAAAATATTTTAGTATTTTGACGAACCACCCCAAGCTCTGAGTCAATCGATCACCATACCGACTTCTATAATGGTGGACACCACACATCCTCCCCTGTTCTGCGAGTCATCATCCTTCTTTGGAGAGATAATATTGGAGTGGAGGTAGGAATGGAAAAAGATGGAGGGCTCACAAAGACCGAGGTGAATTTCCAATTATGGATACCTTTTTGTCATCTCATGCTATGGTTCATCGTTGTAAGGCTAAACATAGAAAAAGTATTCAGTTATTGAAGAACAATCAATATACTTCTAAGGCTGCAAAAAAAGGAAAAAAATACGTAAGTCCTAAGTCCTATTTATATAAATGAAACTTAAGAGTTATTGCTCTATGAATTGGAGAATGCAAAGTGTGCATGACTTACTCCACATTCTTGGCCTAGATGTTTTGGCGGCCCTACAAGGCACTCTGACCTTATAATTTTCATTTATTTTCATTTACCTCTATCGAACTATCATGAAATTTCCCTAAATTATAAAATCAGGCGGAAGGTCTGAATTTTTTTATTAACCAATTATCCATCAGTTTGGTTTTCTATTTTTAAATATTATTTTAATTTATTAAATTACTATTTTACACTCATTAAAAACACACTCTCTCTCCTCTCCTCTTTCGCCTTACTCTCTCTCTCTCCTCATGCGCGTCATCTCGCCTCCGCACGCAGGCGAGCACCATCTCGCTTGGGCATGTATAGGCGAGCTCCCTGCTCGCCTACACGTGCACAGGCGAGCTCCTTACTCGCCTATGCGTGCAGACAAGCTCTGATGGGATTTTTCGAGAACAAGTAGAAGATCACAGAGAGAAAACTCAGAAAAATAGAGAACACACAAATTTACCCAGGTTCACCCTTTTGAGAGGGCTACGTCCTGCAAAGAAATTTCACTATATTCTTGTTTTTTTTTTCGTTACAACCGCTCAACATCAAGTCTGAAATAAGAGCAATATATTTATGGGTCCAAAACCCTAACAAATAGTAAATCTCTTAATCTCCACCATAGCGGAACCCCCGTCGGGGGGCGGTGCCCCCC
>LTAE01008230.1:0-20987 GCA_001647135.1 Pontederia paniculata | reverse complement strand
ATAATAATAATAATAATAATAATAATAATAATAATAATAATAATAATATATATGCTATATAAACTTATACTTGTATGTTAATAGTATTATATCAATAGATCATCATTATGTTATAGTTATAGAATATTTATAATTGTTAAAACTACAACACAAATTGAAAAAAAATAAGAAATAAGAATGATGATGAACCAACCTCCAAAAATTATATAATATATAATATATATAATAATAGCATATATTATATAGACTTATACTTATACGTTAATAGTATTATGTTAGTAGATTATCATTATATTACTGTTATATAATATCTTATAGTTCTAAATATTATTATACTTATAATATATGTTAAATTATTAAAATAATAACTATCTAACAAAAGAAAAAATGAAAAAAATAATAAAAAATAAGCACGATGTTAGTCCGACCGGGCACGACATGACAATGTAGCATCACGACAAGAACACGAGCACGAGCACACACGAAGTTCATCTGACTACTTATTTATTTGGTTCGATAATAAGATTAGTTCTTAAACATTAATATAATGTACTTCAAATATAATATTTAAAAAAAATAGAAAAAGCAATAGACAATATTAAATTATGAAATATTTTTAATAAATACTAAATATTTTAGTTAACTCATTCGAATAGGTTGTTATTTTAAACAACAAATAAGGAGTTAACAATACATAATAAAAAATAGATTATCAAATTAAGATAATGAAATTGAAAAACGAAATATTTTGTGAGAGAAGAGAGAGACAAAAAAAAATAAAATAAAATTTAAGATAAATTATAAAAATAATAGAAAAGAAAAGAAACTAATTTGTGGGAGAGATGAGAGAGAGAAAGATGTGAGGAATGATAGTGAAGAAAAAAAATGTCACGTAAAAAAAAATTAAAGGGTTACCTGATATTATGAAACCTAATATTATGAAATGGAGTTACCTGATATCGGATTTTAATATTTTAATTTCGTCTCAAAATTTTCTGACGGAATCAATCGAAATGAAACACAAATTTCAGTTTCATTTCAAATATAAACATAGAGAGGTACTCTAAAATAGAGGAGACGTATGATGGCAAGAGTTATAATAATTAAAATTATAGTTGGAAGATGATTATGAAATTTTTTTCGACTCCGATATACTATATTTCTGTTGTAAGTGGTATTCCGTAAAAATTAAATTATATTTATTATAATTCCTACACTAACAAAAACTTTAAATATCATATTTTTAATAGGAGTAGGACCAATCAATCGAATAAGTTCGATCGTGCAACTGACCTTGACCTTGTCAAAGTTAACATAAAATTGTATTAAATAAAATCAAAATTGGTCTAACTTATTTTTTGTCAAAAAGGGGAAAATCAGAAAGAAAAGAGAAAAGAGTTGTAGAAAAGAACGGAAGTTCCATGGATGAAGGAAGAATAGAATGAATAATAGTGAGAAAGGAGGAGAATAAATTCTGATTAGTTTGGCCCTTGGTTGGAGAATAAGATTAAAATTAAGATGTTATTCTTCAAGTTTTAATCGAACATCTCTTATTCTATTTTGTGGATCCCACAATATTTAATGCATGTACAATGGAAAAAGTAGAGAATAATTAAGTCCAACTGAACTCAAGAATAAGGCTACTCCCAACGGATTAAGATTTTGGGAGTATCTATTGAATTATAAAACTCTAATTCTTTAATACTACTCCACCAACCAAATAGGACTTTTGAGTTTGAGTAGAGAAAAAAATAAGTCATTGATTGAAAAAATAATGCATTGGAAGAATAGTTATTGATTGAAAAATAGGAAATAAAGATGATCATAGCATGGAAAATAGGGATTGATGGAAAAATATAAAATAAAGAGGGGTAAGGAGGGTGAACAAAAAAGGAAATTAGTAAAGAAAAACTAAAAAGAAAGCAAATCAAATAAATGGAGGAAAAAAGGAGAAAATGAAATAAGGGAAAGAGAAAAAAAAGGAGAAGAAAATAGGAAAAAAATTGACATAATTTTAACAAGCACAAACAATCAAAGTTATTATAACATATATTTTGGAAGAAAGAAAAAAGATTTTTTGTTTTTTTATCACATTAAATTGATATTTATTAGTTATTATTTAAGTTTTTTTTTACTTTCTTACATCATTCATCATATTATAATATTATTATTTAATGAAAATTTGAATCATGGTCTACTTACAGAGATGGAGCTCGTATCGGGCCTGCGGCCCGACCAACTACCATGTCGGCCCCGCCTCGGTACGGGCACGATCATCGTGTCGTGCCCGTGCCAATCTGTGCCGTGTCGGCCCAATGGAAATTGGCACGAGACCCGATAGTCCGTGCCTGACTCAGCATATAATTTTAATATTATTTTAATTTTTAAAATTTAGTCTTCAAATCTTAGACACTAGATTATATATAATAATAATAATAATAATAATAATAATAATAATAATAATAATAATAATAATAATAATAATAATAATAATAATAATAATATATATGCTATATAAACTTATACTTGTATGTTAATAGTATTATATCAATAGATCATCATTATGTTATAGTTATAGAATATTTATAATTGTTAAAACTACAACACAAATTGAAAAAAATAAGAAATAAGAATGATGATGAACCAACCTCCAAAAATTATATAATATATAATATATATAATAATAGCATATATTATATAGACTTATACTTATACGTTAATAGTATTATTTAGTAGATTATCATTATATTATTGTTATATAATATCTTATATTCTAAATATTATTATACTTATAATATATGTTAAATTATTGAAATAATAACTATATAACAAAGGAAAAATTGAAAAAAATAATAAAAAATAAGCACGATGTTAGTCCGACCGGACACGACATGACACTGTAGCATCACGACAAGAACACGAGCACAAGCACACACGAAGTTCACCTGACTACTTATTTATTTGGTTCGATAATCAGATTAGTTCTTAAACATTAATATAATGTACTTCAAATATAATATTTAAAAAAATAGAAAAAGCAATAAACAATATTAAATTATGAATTTTTTTTAATAAATACTAAATATTTTAGTTAACTCATTCGAATAGGTTGTTATTTTAAACAACAAATAAGGAGTTAATACATCTTTTATAATTAAATGATTGAATTAATTAATAAAAAATAGATTATCAAATTAAGATAATGAAATTTAAAAACGAAATATTTTGTGAGAGAAGAGAGACAATAAAATAAAATAAAATTTAAGATAAATTATAAAAATAATAGAAAAGAAAAGAAACTAATTTGTGGGAGAGATGAGAGAGAGAAAGATGTGAGGAATGATAGTGAAGAAAAAAAATGTCACGTAAAAAAAAATAAAGGGTTACCTGATATTATAAAACCTAATATTATGAAATGGAGTTACCTGATATCGGATTTTAATATTTTAATTTCGTCTCAAAATTTTCTGACAGAATCAATCGAAATGAAACACAAATTTCAGTTTCATTTCGAATATAAACATAGAGAGGTACTCTAAAATAGAGGAGACGTATGATGGCAAGAGTTATAATAATTGAAATTATAGTTGGAAGATGATTATGAAATTTTATTTTTAAATAGATAAAAAATATATTGTAAAAGCGAGTTGCAAATTTTGAAAGGTTACATATAATATATAGGGGTTGAGCCTCCCATATTCTATTCAACTAATAATCTAAATTTTTAATTAAATAAAAATTTAAATTATTAATTTTTAAATCAATAACTCAAATCGTGAGCACTTGGGCTTCCATTTTTCTGTAATATATATCTATAATAATATTAAAATTAAATGAGAAATATTATTTTGCAAAAGTTGGACGCTCTTAAATCCCACTTCTTTCTCTGTCTCTTCGCTTTCTCTGATGCTTGGTTTCCTATTCTTCGCCTTTCCGCATTCTCTCTTCTCCTCCACCGCCCTCTCGTCGAAGGCACGAACGCGGATCAAAACTACTCGATCGGTACTCTCTTCATCTCTTCTTTGTTCTTACGTGATACTTGTTTGAGCTTCCGATGGTTTTGGTCTCGCTATTTAGTGTGGAAATTGTTGGAATTCTAATGAATGATTTTATTGCTGTTATTGTGAATTATTCTTTCAGTTTACCGCTTGCTATCTCGAATTCACGCTTCCATGCAAGAAAACAATTTTTTTTTGTTTCTTCCCTAAATTTTTCGGTCCTTTACTTTGTTTCCTGTGAAACGGAAGATGATGCTAACAAGTTGTTTGATGTTTTGCTCATGTAGCAATTTTAAGCAGGTTTTCTTCTCCTTTTTCATGTTTCAGTCGTTCATTGAGCTTTCGGTGTGAAATAATTCTTGAAAAAATAATCGCTTGTGGTTATGGTTGTTTTAGGCAATGCACAAGGGAGATATCTGAATGCTAGGAGTTTTAAGACTGTTGTGGAAGGTATTTTGTAGGATGACTGGGTTAGAAAATATATTCTCCGTTCTCCAGGTAGACGCTGATGATGACAAGGCAGAGCTCGCAGCTCCTCCTGTTGCTAAGAGTTCAGGTCAGTGAGTCCCGTTTGCACTAATGGACCATATATGCACTATTGTTACTATTATTGAAGTCAATTGAATCATATCAATTGTCCGGAAACTTTCTTTAATTCTTGTTCTTCCTAAACTTTTTAAGATAATTGAAGTTAGCTATAAATTATTAGTAAGATTACCATCATTAGCATCTTATACCATATTGACTCCTAGGAACCATCCGTTTACTTGCATATTTTGTGATACAACAGAGATGGTTATGCTTTGGCTGATTTTAATTGGTAACGGCATGCATAAAAATGATATAAACACTTGAATTTCATTTGTGGTATATTATGTCTTGTGAATATCTGAAACCTAGTTGATTAGCCAATAGTTTTATGATTTTTTTTGGATAAATGCTTAGTCCAAATTTATTTTTCAGTTACCCCTCAAAAAAATGTATTTTTCAGATGAGAGCAAGGGGAAAGGCCAATCGTCAGGCAAAAATACAAGTACTAAAGATACACTAGAACGAGGTAGCCTGCCTTTATTTACAGGGAACTACAGACTGCCTCTTGTATGGATTGACTTGGAAATGACAGGTACAGATTTCTCTTATTCTTGATTGCTCAAACAAGAAGATTATTGATACCACAGTTTTAACTTCCTTGCTAAGCTAAAAAAGCTGTAAAATTTCATGTCACAAATCTGCTTTGTTCTTAGTATTCTGCTTCTTAAAAATCTTGAATCATAATATCGAGATTCATAAGAATTTAGTTGTCTGTAGCAATTTCTCCTTCACTATGTGCACTTGTAGGTTTGAATATTGAAGTTGATCGGATATTGGAGATTGCTTGTATCATAACAGATGGAAAATTAACTAAGTCAGTCGAGGCAAGTACTGATATGTTTATGTTTTTTTGCATATATCTATTGTTCTTATTTTCTTTTGTTTTCTATTACAAAATGGGACGATTATCCTAAAAAAAGTAAATCAAAGAGTGCAAAAATGGGATACTGTTCTTATTTGCTGGCAGACATGCATCATGTCTGACTTTATTCCACTTCGAAATCTCATACATGGCTTTTTCCCTATAATTTGAGTTCCCATATTGTTTGAATTATCATTCTTTCGTTGATAATAGCCAATTGTATCCGTATATAGTAGCAAGTTTACCTTTTTGGCACAAGTAGTTATAAGAGTCCGAGAATATCATGGTATGTTGTTCATGTTTACCTATGCATATAAATATATGATTTCAAAAAAGTTATCTGCGAGTAAGCTTGTAAGTTATTGTGGATGATGCTTACTGAAGTAGCCTTTATGAAAAAGGCAGGGAATTTACCATTTTTGATTTTGCTGTAATCAAAAGATGCATAATAGTTCGCCCTCGTCCTATTGAATTCTTTCATCATGTTTAGTTTCATTAATCAACTAGTTCTACAAATATAACATTTGTCTTCTGTTCTCTAGTGTCTAAACAATATGTTGTAGTTATTTAAATCTTCATTGTGCTTCATCACTGCGTCTGAATATAATTAATTTAGACTCATTTCAGAAACTTATTTGTTTAGGGTCCAGATTTGGTTATTAAGCAAACAAAGGAATGCTTGGACAAAATGGGAGAATGGTGTCGCACTCATCATTCTGCTAGTGGTATGTTATTGATTTGAAACCTTCATTTGTCTTAAATGAATTAATATTTTCTGTCAAGTTGGTACAAGTAAAGCAAAAAATCTCTTTCAAATTAGGGTTGACCGCAAGAGTCCTAAAAAGTACAACAACAGAGGAGGATGCGGAAAAACAAGTATGGTTTGCTTTGTCCAATTTTACCTATGATTAGTATCATTGCCAAAATATCTTCTTTTACGAATTATCTCATTTTTATATTATTTTAATAATAAAAATTGTTGTATGAGTGTTGGAAATTGAAGGAAACATCATTTCTCTACTAGTTACTGACACTATATTAGTTTTCAGATAATTATTAAATAAAATCAAAGTGTTTATGCCAATCACAAGCGAAAATTAGCAGCAAGTTGATAAATGAATTGATAGTATGGTGTCTAAAATCCTATTTTCTAAATAAGATAGTAAGACCACGCCTATGCTATGTTATATTATTGTTAAACATAATGGCATCAGCATTTGCTTTTGGACCTGAATAATGAAACATTCATGAAAATAAAACAACCAAGAATGCAGAAAAAAAACATAGCATGTCTTTAGAATCAATATATAAAACTTGGAAATGACACCACTAGCGGAAACCAATAGGGGATTCCCCCTTGTTGATGCCAGCAATAATCGTCAACGAGAGACTCCCTCCCGATGGTGCTACCAACTCCTATTGATTGGGGAGGCACCCCAATCAGTGACAAACATTGTTGTTTCAGACGATGGGGGAGCATGAGTGAAGGTTCACCGATGAGGACAACAACGCCATCAACACAACATGGGGCAAGGGAAATGACACACAATCTAGTGTTACATATGCAGGAAATGAGGTCATGTTCAATGTATGTGCTGAGATTCGATCAAATGCTTAAAGTGTGGGGGATTGGGACGTGTTCGTGTATGATGTCCCTCTGCCCGACGTGAAGATATTGTGTTCTCTTGGTCGAATAGCATGAATGAGCCACAAATTCTTGCCGGTTGGATGGATGATGAAGTCAAGGGTGATCAATATCCTGTGATCCAGACCCCATGGTCCTTAGTGATGAATATGGATCTTGAACATCTTCGACAGTGTGCAATTGGGACAATCAAGGGCCCATGCCAAAGGTAGCTTTGATCAAGGCAGGGATGAAAAACCATATACAGTCGGAAGTGCAGATCTCTTGTTTGTCTGCATCCTCCTTCCTCATGTTTGGTCATTCAAGAATTCTAGAAGGTATGGTGATGTTGCATAATGGTGCAACTATTTCTTAGAGGCAATGGTCTCCGACTGAATAGGTTAATAGACCAGAGCATCAAAAAAGCACAGCTCTGACACTAGAAGGTGTATTGTTACATCTCTGGTATAATGAGTTTGTAATGGCACTGTCATTGCCATTCGCATTGATATCAAATATTATCTTCTTGACATATGCTTCTAGTGATATTTCTCATATTAAGGTTGAGGTGCTGGTTAAGTGGAATTGCTTTGTCCCGAAGATGATTACCCTACATGTTGGTGACTTTGAATATCCGATACGAATCTCGCCTCCATCAAACTTGGGAAGGTCGTGGCTGAAACTCACATTACGCCGACACTATCGACGGCAATACCAAAGCATTACTTGGCAGGCGAAGATCAAGGAACATCCACGAGCAGAAGATTCAATTCAAATCCTCCTTATTTCACCTGAGATATCGATGGAGGGCGTGTGTTTTCAAAATGGAGGATCCAAACCGTCTCTACGATTTGTGGTGATCCGCCAGCCTAGCAGAGGCCGTGTAACAACCTCGCCCATGGATGGGGTGGAGGGACAACAGACAGATGATGACACATGTAATGACATGTCGGATGGTGGTTCCAAATCACCGTCCATTGACGGGAAACTATCACAAATCTAGTGAATATTGGTTTGACCCAGTGCAT
Source organism: Pontederia paniculata (assembly GCA_001647135.1). Lineage (NCBI taxonomy): Eukaryota > Viridiplantae > Streptophyta > Magnoliopsida > Commelinales > Pontederiaceae > Pontederia > Pontederia paniculata. Next base: position 12,884 of record LTAE01008230.1, on the reverse strand, counting down.
GCACTTGGTTCATCACTATGTGAGCCCAAACATCTCAGTGAATGACGATGGAGTCAAGATGACACCAGCAACCATACTTTGCAAGTCATAGATGGTCATCGCTACTCTTGCTTTAGGCGGCTACTCGAGGGATGTGGAGGAGGTGGCTAACGCAATGCAGGTTCGAAGAAGATGCCTTCAATCCTCATCAAAGTCGTCTAGTGGAGGCGACAGTCCGCTGGCATTGGTGTTCAATGACGTTTCCATATGAAGATTATGACATGGAATGTCCGGGGGCTCGGTGACGACATCAACTGAGCAACACTAGGCAAATATCTATGCAGATGGCGGGTGGATGTTGTTTTGCTCCAGGAAACAAAATTGGAGAATGTAGACCAGCAAATGATCCGACAGATTGAAGGTGGTCGCCTGTTAGAATTTAGGGCACTAAACTCTGCAAGTCGATCTGGGGATTGTCTGATCTCCTAGAATGAAGACACGTGTCATGGAATCTGTTCACTTGGGCTCCTTTGCTTTATCTCAAGAAGGACTGACGGAGATAAAATCTTATTGTCATGTATATATGGACCACAGGAACAATATTGGGAGATGTGGTCTGAGCTCATAGGTATCTGTAACATCCATCCTGATCTATGTTGGCTACTAGGAGGTGACTTCAACGTGACATTGAAAGCTATGTGGCTACTAGGAGGTGACTTCAACGTGACATTGAAAGCGGTAACAAAACAATCATGAGATGGGGCCAAAGTAAGGGTGCGGAGTCATTTCGTGACTTCATTGATGCTACTGGTCTTGTTGATTTTCCTGTGGCAAAAATTGTTGTTTCACATGGCCAAGTACATCATCGTCAACCTCGAGATCCAAAATTGATCGATTCCTTGGTTCGGTAGAACTGACAGAGAAATTCCACTTGTCATTATTCTCTGACCACACACCACTACTGTGGAGCTCAAATGAGGAATCATATTGCGGAACATACTTTAAGGTTGATAAATCATGATTCTCAAAATATAACTTCCAGACTTTGGATGAAGAATAATGGAGGAGCTATCCTACCACCTCTTTTGCAACGAAGACTCTTTATGACAAGCTTAGTCGGCTATAGGAATTCCTACGTGAGTAAAGAAATAAAATCAAGGTAGCTCGGGAACGAAGGAAAAAAGAATCAGTTGATGTGATATCAGCACTAGATAAGCTCGGGACAGAGGTTTCAAGAAGGTTGTAGCTGACTATTTCAGAGATTTTACTCGACGGAGACAGGTGGGTGAGTGGCGATGGACTGGCATAAATGCTCCTAGACTCTTACAAGCTCAAGTCGCAAATTTGATCTCACCTTTTCTAGAGAAAGAAGGTTTATAGGCCTTGAAGGGCCTAAATAGTCAGGGCTCTCCGGGCCTCGATGGCTTCCCTGTGTTTTTTTACTGGCCTCTAATTGGGCCTGACGTGATGGCGGTTGTGCATGAATTTGAGGTTGGAAATTCAGGATTTGAAAGTCTTAACAATTTTTTTTTCTATCCCTTCTCCTAAAGGAGGTGGCGGAAAAGGTGGAAGATTTTCGTCCCATTGCGTTATCTAAGGCAATTTAACTCATTATTGCTCATGCTTGAGCAATGCTAGACTCTCTGGTACATCGTTGGCAAGCGGCATTTATTAAAGGGTGGTCCATCTCAGATAGCTTAAATATGGCTTCGGAGATCTTTTCATATTGGCGTCGCACCTCCAGACAAGGATTCTTATGGAAAGTCAACTTTTCCAAGACGTATATGACTTAGTTGAGTGGTCTTCTATGGAGCTCTATTCAAAAAAGGTCTTTCCTGTGATGTGGATTTCTTGGATGAAACGGTGTGTTTTCTCATTAATGGAAATCCAGCAGGCGGATGGATTCAACCTTGGCTTGGGGTTTGACAAGGATGTCCTCTTGCTCCCATGTTTTTTTATTCTAGCAGCCGATGCACTTGCACGCTGCACTTTCTCTTCTTGTAACACCCAAATTATCTCTGGTTTTACGGGAAATTCTGATCAACATATTTTCATCCTATTACTACAGTATACAGATGATACAATTTTTTTTATAGAGGGATCGACTGATGCAGCGAGAAAAGTCTCAATTTTGACAGATATTTTTCAGGAAATTCTTTGGTCTGCGCATCAACGGAATAAAGTCAGTCGCTTATAACATTCGGGATGGATGAACATATGTCTAGTGAATGCCCGGCTACTCTCCACACTAATTTGTGCACTCTTCCTATACAATACTTGGGGCTGCCATTGACCGACACCTTGACAAGATCGAGAGATTGGTCAGTGGTGATTGAAAGGGTGGAAAGGTGTCTTGAAGGTTGGAGCTCCAAACTTCTCTCACGAGGCGGACGCCTTATTTTGTTGTAGTTGGTTCTTTCAACGACCCCTATCTATTATATGTTCGTTCTTCCATTGCCTCGATCAGTTGAAGTCCGGATTGATTCCTTGAGAAGCAATCTTTTTTGGAGCCAACTAGGCAGCATTACAAGATTGAGTCACCTACTTGCTTGGAAAGAAGTTTGTCGACCAGTTTCACAAGGAGGTTTGGTTGTTCGTGACTTTTGTCAATCAAATGAGGCTCTCTTGGCAAAGTGGGCATGTAGGGTTATGGGAGGGGTCGAAATCTTATGGACTTCTGTTATTTTTTTCTGCCACAAAAGACAATTATCATGGGATGCCCGATTGGCGTCATGCATTGTAATTCAAGCTTCTGGAAAAGGGGTACTAAATGTTCTCCCAAGGATTAAGCCTCTTTTATTTACTAGCCTTGGCAATGGACAAAATTTTCTCTTTTGGATGGATCCATGGGCGTCTTCTGTCTCTTTGGCATACATGTATCCACGATTATATGTCATCACTACAGACAAAAGGATGTGTTGCGAAATGTTGGTCAGCATCTGGGGTTGGAACAGGTATTTGGTTGCTGTCTTTTTCTTCAACGTTGTCTAACCAAAGAATCAATGACTTGATTCATCTCTTGGGATTTGTACTAGTAAGAGGCCGAATACATTTAGAAATGATTCATGGACATGGTCAGAAGAAAATTTCTCTGCCAAGAAGGCCCATTTGGATTTAATTCATACAAATGGCACATTGGACATTGATTTGATGACAAACTCTAGGCTTCTATGGAAGTTAGGCATTCCACTAAGAATTAAAGTTTCCTTATGGCTAGCACGCAGGGGGCGAATTGTGACCAAAATATTTAGAAAACAATGGCAACCAACAGCTGAAGTCTCATGTGTTCTATGTCAAAGTGATGCAGAGGAGGATTTAAATCATCTATCTTTTACCTGTGCGATAGCAAAGGAAACCTGGACAGGAACTAGATGTCGATGGCTTGTTGTATCTTCAACATCGAATTTCTGGAGATCCTTTCAGTATGGAGGAAGGCATCTTGTAATCATGACATATGGGCCAAAACACAAGAGGATGCTGCCATTAGCGAAATTGTGGGCAATCTGGTTCTAGAGAAACACATGTGTTTTTCGAGGAGAGCAATGCTATGTGGAAAATATTGTGCGCAAGCGATCTCAATGGCAGAGGCATGGGTGGGTGATTAATTTTGTAAAAGACAAGTTGTCTTCTCATTATACTTATTGACATTTAATTTCTCATCAATAAAATAGGTTGGCTACAAATATGATAGACATCCTTTGATTTCTCAGAAAAAAAAAACAACCAAGAATCTATGACTTGAAAGTGACAATACCATTGACATTTCTTTGGACCACTTGGATTCAGCATAATTCCTGTAGTTTATGGAGAACAGATTTATAAATAAAGAACAGATCATTATGCAAATGCTCTTATTCGGTAATGGCAATGGAGACTTGAGAGCTCAACTCTAGTTACATGTAATCACTTGACAGTTTTGTAAAGCTTGTGTTTATTTTATATGACTAAAATTACTGGATGACTAAATCGTTTGGTACTCATCCTCTTTCCCTAAAAAAAGACTTGAAAGTGGCAAAGAGATGACGTGAAGGAAAGTTGTAATTATTCTAGTGACATTTAAGTGAAAACATGAAATGAAGGTAGAGTTAATATAATGGTGGAAACATAAGTTAACATTGATAAGGAATCCAGAAAGTAGGGGATAACATATTGATCATCCTGTACTTGCCCTAAAAAATAAATCTATCATTGTCAGCTAACTTTTTCAGAACCTAGGAATATCCCGAGGATGTTACATCTTTCATTAACAAAGAATAAATTATATGCAATTATCGCCTACTCATTAAGACGAACTTTCTTTGTTGTTTTTGGTATTCTATGCCATAAAATTTGTAGAAATCTTTTTTCAAGAAAATGTGGAAGTCTTCTATATGTCTGAATCTAAGAACTTGAGTTATTTTATACATGACAATCAAACAGAAGTTCCTCCAAAAATTTTGTTCTTGCTTAGCTTCATATTATTGTTATAAAGTTTCTAGCACATCAGAATTTCGGTATTTTGCATGTAAGCTTGGTTTTTATGACAGTCAGTATATCCCCTCTTGCAGGTTATAGACTTTGTTAGTAAACATGTAGGCCCAGATACACCACTTTTGGCCGGAAATTCAGTTTACGTGGACTTTCTCTTTCTAAAGGTTGAAGATTGTTTCTCACTCTGAACTTCTATTTCACTTTCATGATTCCTATATGATTTACTGAATACAATGATTATTATTTATGCCACTTTATTTTACTTTTTCATTTAACATGTTGCTGAAATATTTGAACTTGGTAAAGATTTGGCATTTATACTAGAATGCAGATTAGTTGTTTGCCCCTGCTCTTGAGGATAGATGAATCTGAACTGTTTCTTCTCTACAACATAAACAGGCAATGTAGATGTTCTGTTCTTAGATAAAAAAAAAGTTGATTTAAATATCCATGTTTATGCAATGTGAGATATCTTTGAAGCACTTTTGGCCATATGCATTTTATTAGCTACATTAACTATGTCAGTTTTTGTTTATTAGTTAAAGTTCATTGTTGGCTTTTGTCATATATCACTAGTTTACACATTGAAGTGTAATATTTGCATCTGTTTCTTTTGGCAGAAATATATGCCATCTCTGGCAGCAATCTTCTCACATGTTGTTGTTGATGTTAGCAGCATTATGTCTCTATGCATCCGTTGGTTTCCTAGAGGTAATTTGCGTTGCGTTTTATTTGAGGAAGTAGGCTCTTTCAGTCATATTTGCTATTATGAAATTGAATGGTGTCAATACTCTGCCATGATAACCACTACATTCTTTGGCATAGTGATAAAATATGGAAAGAAGTTCATTTGTATAACATATTAACAATAAATTCAACAAGTACATGCAATTAGAAGTGACTGATAATATGGGGATGTGTAAATCGACATGATATTTGATATCGATTTTTTAACGTTAAAACACTTGGGAGTGTGATCTCCGCTTATTTCTTTTTTGAAATGCTTTGTAAAAGTGAAGTACATGTATGGGGATATTATTGCATGGTATATAGATAAACATTATTTTTTGTATTGATCATGAGGTATGCATGTAAAGGATTTATACCTCTTTTGCTTTTACAGAAAAGAAAAGGGCACCTGTGAAAAGGAAAAGGCACAGGGCTATGGATGATATAAAAGAAAGCATAGCGGAACTTAAGTATTACAAGGAAGCTATTTTCAAAGCGCCAAACAAATCCAATAAGTGACATCGAAGTTAAGTCTGAAGGAGGAACATTAAAGCTCTCTTTTCAAGTATTTTGGCTCTCATTGAATACTTAAATTCTCCAGTTTTACTGTAAATACTGATCAGGCTAATCTTGATGGTCTCTCCTAGAGATTTGATTTCCGTAAAAGATGTCGTTGACCTATATAAGATTTTGGGAATGTTTTTGCAAAAGTGGAAAGGATTGGGTATATTCATTAGGAACGTTATGGTGTAACGTCTTCGGAAAATCATCCTAACACCTGATAGAATTATCTTACCAATTTATATTTTTTTACTTTAATTTTGATCAAAACATATATTGCGAAAGTTAGTACTTTAAAAATAAAATATTTTTTTACATCTTTCATTAAAAGAATATAACTAAATAAAAATGAATCTGGCGCAATCTAAATAATTCATGTGACTCAACCTAAATAATTCATGTGTAAGGCACTATACCACGATTATTTGCATTGACATCAGGACAAAAAATAAGATAGAAATTCTCCCATGACTAAAGAAATTTTTATTGCTAAACTTCAATATTTTTGTACAATCTAGCCGTCTTTATTGTCTTTTATGGAAGCAAGTAAATTAGCTCTTTGGTCCAAAGCACTTTTTTTTTCCAAACTTTGAGGTTTTCTTTAAAATTTGAGGTTTGGGAAAATTTGACGTTTTCTCCAAGATTTGAGGTTTTCCCAAAGGAAGCATGTCAACAACTCATCAAACTAAAGCTCTTGACTAGACTAATTTATATCTGTATTTACACAAAAATGTATGTATACAACAAAATTTAATGACTGCTTACCACACACGACTAATATCGATGACCACCGTTATATAGAACGCTAGGCGCACAATCCTGAAAACAAGCGTCGATGATTGATTCCCGAACAACAATAATAATAAAAAAAAAACATATTGATTATATCGCAAAGTGTTGTACAGATAAGAAAGTTTCATAGGACACCCTGGAAATCATCGGATATTACGAGACAGTTTCAAACTTTGTCTTTGCCGATCAAATATGGTTGGAAACTTCCATTTGGTGAACTTAATTGTCTTTTAAGACGCGTGTGACGTTGATATACCTTGTAGGTCTTGTTATGTGCCGCAATTACTAGATGCGTTGGATATGCCAAATGATCTGACCTGAGAGCATTCCATTCTCCCACTTGTACAGTGGTTCCCAGATTGATGGTAAAATTCTTCCAACTTCTAAAATTCCTCGCAGGAGAGGTACCATGCATACTTCCTCGGCGCTCCAACTCAAAAATTGAAACGAAAAAAAAATGCAGCAGATATATATTTATCAAAATATTTTAAATTATTATCGATAGGGTTGAAGTGGAATGATAGATAATTTTTTTTCACTTAAGCAGATTTTCAGTTCGAGCTCAAAAATTTTTTGTTGATGCGAAGCGAAACTAAATTAATCGAAATTGTTCTTTAGCGCAGTGCGAACTAAGAAAATAGTACCACTTCTCAGTATCGAAATGGCACCCACTATGAAAATGGCAATTGAAAAAATATATATTCTAAATTATTATTCAATATTATAATATTTTATAAATATTTTTAAAATATTATAATGTTTTAAATAGATATGTATATTGTGAATATTTTTCATGACAAATTTATGTAATTTTTTTTCTAACTATATATATATATATATATATATATATATATATAGAATGCATTAAAACTTTCGACTCCTAGAAGGAATTCAGGGATAGAGACGAATTCTGAAGGAAACCAGAAAGAATTATANCTCGTGTATCCTCTTCCGGAGCACGATCATGTTCTCGTCCACCATCCCCCCGCCGCCGGCGCCGTACTCCCTCCTCGAAGCGAACACGACCGAGGACGCCCGGCGTCCGTTGCGCGGCACGGCGCCCGGCCGGCGCGCCTGGGACGAGGCTGCCCGGAGGGAAGGGCGCGATGCGACGTGAGCGTTCATTGGCTTTGGATCAAGAAGGAAGGAATGGAGTTGGAGCGGTTGGTCGTTAAATGGACAGGATCTTACTTTTTGGAGGCTTTTGGATTTGGTTTGGGGTTCGATTTATAAGGCGTTTTTTTTAGATTGGAAACGGACACGGAAACTTAAGCGAGGAGTTTAACGTGGCATCACGTGTTACCGACAGCTGTCGGCGTCGATGATGCGGTTGGGAAAGCTCCGAGGCGGCGTTTCCTGCTGACGCGTGTAGGGCGGCACCGGCAGGTGCCTGTAACTGTAAACTGCCGGTGTTGGTCGGCGTATACGAGTACGAGCTACGATTAATTTTATTTTGGGAAATCTAATTTAATAATGGGGGAAGGCCTTTTACTTGGAAATTTAATTTCATCTCTTTCGCAGGTACTTCCCATGATCACGTTCGATGGAATTATTTTAGTTGCTTCGTAGAGTTGATTCATTATTCATATTGAGAAGTCGCACTTAGGGGATCCACGGATCACGTTTGGCCGATTTGATTTTAAATCTGATTTAATTCAACTACTAGTTTAATCAGATCAAATTGATTGCAAAAAGATCATTTTGATTTAATATTAATAGTAACTACATTAAAAGTAGAAATCACGTATGTTTTTTAGTGTTAAAATATTATTCAAGCATATACATTATTTTATTTTAATATATTAAATTTAAATCAGCATTAAATTTTAAACTATAATTTCAAATTAAAAAATCGAGTTGAGTTAATTGAATAAAATTCTTAATTCATTTATTAATGATTGGATTAAGGCTATGCTTGAAAAATAGCGGCCTCCCTTTAAACGTTTCTTTATGAGTTTTATGCGAGGAGAAGAATAATAGAGGGTGAAGTTTTGTGATTTTTCAAATAGAGCCTAAGAGTTTCAGTATCTTGAGAAGCTCGTTTGATAGAGTATAAGTGTGAGCGTTCTTTTCTATTGGTATTTTAACTAAAATTTATATTTATTTTTTCAGTTATCATGTGATAAGTATATGATCTTTATAAAAGGTAAAATTCAAAATAATTTGATTAGTGACTGAGATCAACTTTTATTTTTGTAACTTTATTAGTTGTTTAAAGCTGCAAACAGTGTCAGCTATCTTTTATCTAAACTTTATCAAATCAATCGATTTTGAAATTTTCTAGTAAACCCTACTTCTTTTTTACAATCACAATCTTTTATAAAATAATTTTAGCCATTATTTCTTTTGTTTCTTGCTGAGTTTTCTTTCCTCACTCAATCACAAATGCAACTTTCGTCACATGAAATCGTTTCTCTTCTTAACAAAATGCAAGATTCAGAAATTTATGTAGTCATAAGCTGGAAGCATTACGTAAAAAAAGTAGCAGCACAAGCATTATACAACTAAACCAATTTGTTATTGTAGGCTCACCAAGAAACACCAATTTGTACTCAATTTCGCCATGACAATACGGTTCAGAGCTTCTTATTTATTACGTCCCAAACACTTGGAAGTTAAGATGTTGGGCGAAAACCACCAGCAGCACACTGGTTGTCCAAGTAAACCTATGTTTCCAATCTTGATATTCTGTGATTCTAACCTGATCCATGGAAAAAAAACACAATCATTATTGTGTTGTATACAGTGCTAGGAAGATTCAAAAGAATAAAGAAAGTAGTATAGACATGGCATAGACATGAACCTGTGTAGATGGATGTAAGCACTGAAAGCATGCGCTTGAACATGATGAACCATGTTTCAAGACGATTGTGTAAGCAACATTACCATTGATTTAAGCTACCATTCATTTTCTAGAAAAGGTACCATGTTCAAGATCTTATTCTAGATTGTAGGGGGGTTTAGGATCAAGGATTATGAAATTTTATAAAAGATATATGAATTAAAAGATGTTATGAGCTAGATGACAGGATCTTAAGAAGGTTTATGGTAATAATACAGTAAGATGGAAACAATGCTCATGGATTCCCACAATAAATATACTCGAATTTGAAATATACTAATATTTAGTCTAAAGTTCAAACTCATTTGCCAGTATGCATGCTTATAGTAAAGTTGTTCAGGCTAAGATTCTTTTGTGGTGTTTTACAACAGAAAGCCTGTTTTAGGATTCCAAGAAGGAGATGATGCATTTTACATGTCAATACTCTCAAGTCTCAGTCATTTTAAAATACTGAATACAGATTCAACATCTAAATTGCTGAAAAGAAATGGGGGATAACTTTTTTTCTGCATTTAGAGTTTTTTTAGAAGGGTGCATTTAGAAAACTATCCCAACAAACATAGTAACAAAGGTCCACAAGTCCCTGCAGTTTCAAATTCAGTGCCTAAATCGGATAATTAGCCTACTTTTTGTTCAGAGGCCCATATACTTTTTTAACAGGAAATAGAGAGATATTATGAGAGATTCCTAGATATTGATGGCTTTTGGGGATACTATACAGTTTTGGTCACACATGCATTTCCTTTTTCCTAATATAGTTGGACGACTTGTGTACCCCTTTATTTTTAATTTATAGATTTAGAGTTCGTTTTTATTTTTTTTTCTTTGTATTAGGCCCAGAGGCCTCCCTTTGAAAAAAGAAAAGATTGTTGGATGACTAATAAATTTTGGTTGTCCTCCTTTTGCCTTCTCGAAAAAGTTAACAATGCTAATCATCCAATACCAGCACCATAGGACAGGATGTTGGTGCTCCTCATCTAGAATGAGTAGTTTACTTTCTCTCATAATCTCATGGATTACAGTTTTCTTTTCTCAACAAAGGCCCTCTGAAACACCAGTATGCAATGTTATCATTCTCAGTGCATGTTGCATGAAATATAATGTTATACGAGCACCATGTTGGCATATGATGTATGTGGTTAATTATGCAACATGCATGAAACTTGTCACTAAAGTTATGCAGTAAAAAAAAAGGAAATGAAGCTTCCACAGTGGTATAATTCCCATGCAAACCATACAACATGCAAGGGATTATAATGCAACATGTACAATAATGATGGGATATTTTCTTTCTGTGTGTTATTACTGCTGCATCAGAGCTTTTTATTACTTGTTCTCGAATATATGAATCCACAAGATATACATGTGGTGAGGGAGTGGACGAAGGGTTGACTGTTTGTTTGTTTCTGGCAACAATTGTAATTCCGATTTCGATTAATGACAAAACATTAAGTGTAAACATCCTTATTAAAAATTCCGCTTTGCACCATTGTGTAACCATATTAGCTTTTTCAAAAATGAAAAAAATGATGTGCATGCTGAGTAAAAGTCAAAGACATAGAGGTGAGGGACAAACACACAAGCACGGTAGAATTGATAAATTCAATATGGTATGGCATGACATCTCTATTTTATCTATTGTTTCACCACTACTTTGACCTCTAATAAGGTTGTTCAATATAGCTCGTAGTCTCTTGCAGATTTCCAAGAGCAAGAATGAGGCTACAACTCATAAGGGTGCCAAACATCTATATAATGATAGTAGAACCAGCCATAGCCTCAACATTGCTCCAAAGCTGATGGGCTATCTCTAATGACATAGTAGATAAGAAGATATCACTGGTGCATAAAAAAGTTGATAGAGATGGAAATTGTGAGCCTATGTTAAGATGCTATAACACAATAATACTGAACCACTTTATAACTAAAAAATAACAACAATAGAGCTGTATATCACATTATAGATCCCTTGAACCAAAAAACAATTGAAGTTGTCTTGTGCTGCATGACAGCCATATAACAGGTGAAAGGATTGTAACTCATGCTGTATAGCAACTATGCATACAGTATAACAATAGCATCCTATCATTTGACAAAGGTGGAATGTGCACCTACGAAAACGCGTTCAACAGCATGGCAAAGAGATGCAACAGAAGATTTTGATGCAGACCTGACATTTAACAATCTGAAATGGTTTTTCAGCAGAAATCAAGTGGATGAGATTAGATATCTCAGTTATCTTTATCCTCTCATCAAAAACTGTCAGTCTCTCTCTATTTTAGGTCACTACTATTGACTGTATTTTTTCCTATGTTCATTCGTTCATACAGTGTTCGTGAACTCGGGAGATTCTCAATTTGACTGAACAGTTTATCAGAAACTCTTCAGGTTCCAACTTTTGCTGTCCCACTTACACACACACACACACACACACACACAATTTGAACAATGACTATGCATCTTCTTACCCATATTGTTCCAATTAATTAGACCATGTATGCATTTGTTAAAATCATATTTTGATGAAGTTACACATGTGGCACAGTATTTCAACAGATACCTAAATACATTAAAGCTAAAACAACTTGTTTGTACTCTCTCTAGTCTCACCATGGTAATGCGAAGATACATATAACGTGCGCATGTAAACAGTAGCTTCTAACTGTTCCTGACAAGAACCTTGATAACATATTGGGTTTCGTCATGGTAATAAATTTTACAGAAAAATTGTAGGAAATGTTTTGAATTGTACAAGGTAAATACAATTATAAGAAAATAGTTCCACTTTCCAAGTTAAGATTGTAACATGATGTCAGAGATGAAGGTTAGGACATATAGTGCATGATTCGACAAGGAGTGCTGAATTCTATACCTACCTATAAATACAACGTTTGAAACCCTGCAAATATTGCAAGATTGATGACTGATATATTATAAAAGAAACAAAACTTAGTTACATATTTCGGTGTTCTAATTCGAATATTGATTGATAAAATAAACTTCTCATGCCACCCATTTATCTAAATCAGAATAATCACACAATCCCTACAAATTAAGACAAATATTTAGTTTCAAGATTAATTTGCGCACTGTATTTTTCCATAAAGAAATTCTAACATATTTCTCAGGGCAGTACAAATTGTTGAAAGAAAATTAGGTGTCTAATATAGAACTCCAAAACATGAAAGAACAAGATCATTTTTTTTTTGTTTATGTTACCTTTTCATTTTCGCTGATCCATGAATACGCGGTCAGAAATCCGAGCACCGGCCGCCGCGCTCCCAGTCGCCGAATCGTGTCGGCTCGGGGCCTCTCGGCCCGCCAACTTCGCCCGTCGCCTTGTTTACGTGCTCCCCGACGTCTTCCTCGTCCTCACCCCTCGAACCTTCTTCCCGTCTCGTCTCGCTTGCCTCCTTCTCTTCTCCCGACGGCGGGGGCGATGGAGGCTGGGGAACCACTCTACCCGCCTCCGCCGCTCCCGCTGGAGGTGCGGTGGAAGAAGAGAGAGGTC